>SCDT01000421.1:24742-62567 GCA_004143765.1 Drosophila melanica
GTCCGTCTGCAATTCCGCTCCGGACAAGACGCCGTCAACGCCGACCACCCGCTGACAGCGCTCTGTGCGCCGATCACCCGATGCGGGCGTTGATCGAAACTCGAAAAAAAGGCAAGTCAGAGCACGCTTCCTGACTTGAAAATACCCTGTACTCAGAAATTAAATATAAATTTGTTTACTCTCAATTCATTTAATTTTTTGAAGGGAAAAATTCAAAAAAAATATTATATAAGATATAAAAAATATTATAAAAGATATAAGATATAGTTATAAGATATAGAATATTCTTTACAAGATATGCTTAGCCCTGAAAATCAATTTATTTTTCTTAAAAAATTATCGATCTTTTATATTGTTAGAGAGAGAGAGAAACAGCGAACCCCCTTTTTATAATGTCTACAGGGTATAGGAATAAAACATATTTGCTTTAAATTCTCGAATTCGTTCGCTAATCATGCGCAACGTTTACTTTTGCTGAAATTTTTAATTGCCCCTCGAAACGCTACCGAACAGAATGAGAACTATGCGCTTTGGTTCCGTGGAAAAACGGCAGTGTCATCATTTGGGATTGGGCTTTGTTGGGGTGTGTGCCGTGTGTGTGCCATTTGTCTGAGTGTGTGTGTTGCGTGGTGCGTTCCTCTTTATCTAAAACGCGCCTGGGAAAACGCGAGCTGGCTTAATTGATAGCTAGATAAATGATTGAATGGCTGAAAACTCGTACAAATAGCTACAAATGGCAGCGCACAAAAAGGTTCTTGTTTTTAATAGCTCAATGCGTATCTGTTTGATTTGCCCAAAATTGGTCGAAGTGCAAAGTAAACATTAAATTGGCGCAAACTATATGTAGTTTTGGCCGTGGGCCGAAATTAATCATCAATTAGAATCATCTGTTTTTGGTAACTTGTAGTTTGCACCTCGTAAAAGATTGAATTATGTGAATATGCTACTAATATGACAAAAGAAATAGTTTTAGATTTTAACATATGTTTGGCAGTAATTGGATGAATAAAGTCATTTTAATAATAGCAATCGATCAAAAAATTAAATAAAATATGTTATTAATAATAATTTAATCAAACAAAATATTTTTCTAAAAATTCATAAATGTTCGATTGCGTCTTATCTAGAGAACTCGTTATGACCGTTATTTTTCCGGCGTACAACTTTTGAATACAGTCATAAACATCTGCAGTTTCGAATGAGTTGTGAGTTTGTGGCATCCATTTCAGTGTGCTTTATGCGCTCTCTTTACACATCGCAGATCTCTTGGCATGCAGTGGCCAATTTATCTTGGCTACAAAGTATCTTTATGCCACCGTTTGACGCGCAGCCGCCTCGTGCAGCGAACTCTTCGGACTCTCTTCGGACTCTGTTCGACACATTTCGTTGCACGCAATTCAATTTCATTGCACCGTGGCAGCATTTTCTGTCTTATGAATGAACTTTCCGGCTGCATCAAAGTGCCGGGCAACGTTAGTCGGTTGAAGAGAGGGAAGAGGAAGAGGCGGAGGAGGAGGCATGCAACTTGAGGGCAATGGTGAACTGGCCTGGGCTGGGCTGTGCAACTTTTGGGCTGGGCAGTCCATCATCGCCCACGCTTCACCGAGACGGCTCCCGACTTCCCTCTCTCTCTCTCTCTTTCCTCTCCTCTCCCCTCAACGTTCCCTGCAGGTTTCCTTCTGGCTCGCTTCACTGAAGCGTGCCAATTTTCATTGAAATGTTTCGGCGTCTTCTGTTGTGCTTTTGGGGTTTCGTTTTACATTTGTCATTAATTTGTTGCATGTTTTATATGCGGCTTTTATGGCATTTCGGCGGCGTCGGCGGCTTGTTTCTCGCCCCTTCGCCTTGTTTGCTCGCATTTAATCTTAATTAATGTTAAAGTTTGCGTCTGGGTTTGCTCAACTGTATTTGACTAGGCCCCAACGACCTTGCCTATCTCTTATCAGTTGGCAACAGATTGCGAATTATTTTCGCTCAAAAATGTCACAAGCTTATGCAAAACTAGGCAGCTTTTTAATTTGTTTTTAAACATTATTTAATTGAGCCGCCACTGATAAATTGTTCACGATTTTCACGACATGCGCAAAAATAAAATTATAATACAATTGTTTGGCTTAAACGGTTTTTTATTGTCGACTTCCACTGAAAAGGAAATGCTTGCCAATTTAAGGTGGAAAAATCCCAAAACCGTAAAGCTGATCAGGTTTCCCTTTCAGCTGCACGTTTAGTGTAATGTAGTGTAGTGTAATCCAAAAGTCTTAAAATTTGATTAATCTTCTTATTAATCTAAGCTTATTTTGAACGCATTTAATTATCGTTTAACAGGTTGTAAAATTGCGTTGTTTTGCCACCTTTTCTTTCAAATCTACTCTATGTTTGACCTTAACAAGAGTTTAGTGAATGTATTGAGAGTGTTGCAACATTTAATAAAAAACAAAAAAAAAAACAATAAAATTTGTTGATAAAAATAAAATAATCAGTTTAACTTGCAGAGTTAATCAAGCAAACAAGTTTAGTGTGTTTTGTTTAATAATTGTCATTAAAAAATAATCAAAAAAATTTTAAAATATATTTAGCATTTTTGAATAAAACATATTAAAGTTATTATTTATTATTATTAAAACATATTATAAATTGTGTTTTAAATCAGTATACATTTACACAATTCAAATTAAAATTACTCATAAATTATTAATTAATAAATTACCTAAAATTAACAACTTTTAAAAAACATTAAGAGTATTCCAAAATCAACTTTTGCCTTGCATATAGCAGACAGGCTTGCGGATGTTTAAATAAGCTGAAAAGCGAAACAAGTCCATTCATCTTTGTTAAAAGTTCAATGGCATGCAAAATAAGTGGTGAACATTTTATTAATTATTTTTACAAAAACAAAAAAAACACACAGACTGCAGCTATGCATATTTGGAAATATGTATAAATAAAAAGTGAACAAATCGCCACGTGCAACACAGTCACATGTGAACAACATATGAATCGATCAATCTGGTCGATCAGGCGAACAATGGAGATCTGTTCGACAGCAATTATTTGGCAGTGTGCGCCGTGATTTGTGAGAGTGTGCCAATCGATCGCCACAATAACACAAATACACACATATGTGTGTAAATTTACAAACATATAATTAAAGAAACTGAAAGCAAAGAAATTAAATGAGAACAACAATAAGCAAAGTGCGCTTTATATATATTTGGCACGTCCCAGGGCCACATTCAACATTGTTGATTAGTGCAAAGCACAAGCATAGGCAAATATGTAGGTAATCTGTCATTTATTATTGTGTTTGTTTTGCTTTGCTTTGTTTTGTTTTTGTTTTTTTTCTGTTTTGCTTTAGTCTGCTTTGTTCTGCTGTAGACGCCGTCGCCGCACTCGCCGTATTCGAAGTCGAAGTCGATGCCGACGCCGGCGACGGCGACGGCGACGGCGAAGTTGATAAATTAGCAAAATGTTAAGGTGCTTGCTTTCAGTTGGGATTTGGTTGCGATCAGTGATAACTACAACTGCCTGAGCAGCGGTTGCGCCCAGTGATTCCTGACATCAAATTAAATTTGTAACTTTAGAAATTATTGTTGTGTTCCTTATTAACTTAGTGCAAAAGAAAAAAAAACAAAGCAAGGCTGATAAAAGGTGCTTATCAAACACGCAATTAAATTTATTACTAAACGATTCTTTATATTTTTTAATGCATAAACAAGCAACAGGTTAAACATAAAACATAAACAAAATTTAAAAAAAAATTATTTGTGAAAAAAATAATCATAGCTATAATAGACAAAAATTCTTATGAAAAATAAGTGCAAGTGAAAAATTAAAGCTTAAATAACTTTTTATTGTTTTTTCATCAATTTATACAAAAAAATTAAAATAAAATATTTGATTTGTTTTTAGACTGTTTGGTTTTTGTTTAATAATTCTCGCTGAGAAAACGTTCACACGCAGTTAGTAATTAAATGTATTAACTCTTTTTGAATGAAGAATTTGTAGGCTGCAACAAATTGTTAAATAATTAGCAAATTAAATAATATAAGCAATTATGTGTGAATACACCTTGGCACGTTCTATAGAATTCGACAGGTGCATAGAGCCAGGTACAAATATGAAATTGGTGTTATTAAATATAACAGTAAAAATATAAACAATAGCTGTACAATTTGTAACACGTAAAAGTCATTTGAAACGCAATACGGTAAATTCGCTTAAACAAAATATAAATTAAATATATATACATACATATATGTACATATGTAGAAAAAGTTTGTATGTGCACTTTTAATCGACACTCAATGTCAAATAACGTTTTATTTAATATGTGTTTTTCCTTGTGTAGCTGCCGCTAGAGTAGGTTAATTTAAATGTGTTTAGTATTTCTCTTATGTTTTTGAAATTTGTGTATACTCTCTTACAAAGTGAAAAGGGTAATTGGGTTTGCTGAACTTTATTTATTTCTGTGTTAATTGACTGTGTATAATTAATGCTAGAGTATTTTTCGGTTGGTATTACACGGCGAGCGAGTTAGACCCGATTGCAAATTTCTTACATTATATTAATTACCTCGCACACCCAACGAGAGTCCAACCATTTACGGGTAATTCCAATAAAAATGCAGTCCGCCTAGTCCAATTTTATGCGCAATTCATAAATAAAATGAATAAATTTTATATGATGAAATTAACTTGTTGAATTTCAATCAAATGTTTTAAGTCAAACACTTGTTTAAGATTAAAAAAAATATGAATAGTTTAAGGCATGCCGAATATTAAATACCCTTGCAAGCAAATATGCTAATTAATAATTTAACGTAAATTGAGCTAAGGTGATTTTTAAAATTTTTTAAATCTATTTTAAAAAACTATTCTTTTAATTTTAAATATCGATCGAAATTTTATAAATTCAAGGTGTTGCATATTCAACGATAAAATTAAACAGCCTCTTCACAGTCATTAAAATGGGATTTGTCATATTGATTTTAATGATCTGATTAAACGGTGGCTTATAACTCGGGCATATTTAACAAGCTGCATTAGCATAATTAATGGAATACTAAGTAGCTCTCACAGTTCTCAAAGAATTATACAGATATTGAGACTGAGATACTTCCTACAGAATAGGCAGGTTTACGTTTCCTAACTGAATCTGAGTTATAAAAAAATATTATTGCATTGCATGTAGAGGTAAATTACGGTAATAAGGAAATACGATATCATGTTTGTCATTTTTGCGTATCATGTTAAATCAAACAACATTAATTTACCTGGCATGCGGGATCCAGCTGCAAATGTTGCTCGTTTATGCAAATACATATATAATAATAAATGAAATGATATAAAACACTGCGAATGCAATTGAATTAATGTTAATCTGTCGCTCATAAATGACATTCTAATTGCCGTTGATAATGCAGATGCAGCTAATGTCGAGATCTCTACTCTGGCTCGCGCTTCTATCGATTTGTGGACTGGGCGGCAATGCGTACCGCATACTGTTCATGGGGCCCTTCCCGGCGCCCAGCCACTGGATGTGGCTGGAGCACTTCCAGCGGGATTTGCTGCGACGCGGCCACCAGGTGACCAGTCTCAACAATCATCCCACGAAGACGCCGCACGAGAACCTAACGGAGATTATACTGAATCCCACCTTTGACATACCCAAGCACTGTAAGTAGAAGAGAACTAAAGCTACACTTAGAGAAATGTAGAAATAGAAAAAGAGACATGTAGATTAGAAATGTAGAAATAAACTGCTTACTTAAGAGTGTATGAAATACAGATACTTCTTAATAAAAAACATAGTAAATAATTAAACCTTAGAAACAAATTTTATAATGTTGTAGAAGAAAAAAATATTTACTAAAAATTAAGAAAAGTTTTCAATTCGTTAAAATTATTAATATTTTATTTTAGAAGTTATAGTTTTGAAAAACGAAAAGCTACATTAAAAAAAAACAAATTATTAAAATTTAGAATATATACTCCATATTTCTCTGAGTGTATGTGGCTTTTTTAATTGTTTCTCTGAGTTCATATTTCTGTTACAATTGCTAACACTAAGAATATATTTAAATTTAGAATTTAGACTCCATATTTCTGTAAGTGTATATGGCTTTAATTGTTTCTCCTTTGCAGTTCCCAAGAAGAACATCTTCAGCATGCGGTTCGCCAGCGATTTCCAGAACCTGCAAATGTGGTGGCAAATCGGACAAATGACCACGGAGCACGCGCTGCAGGATGTGCAGGTGCAGCGACTGATCGAAAGCGAGGACGAGCACTTCGATGTGGTTATACTGGAGCAGTTCTTTCACGAGGCGATGCTCATGTTTGGACACAAGTTCAAGTGTCCGGTGGTGACCATTGGCACCATGGGCTATGCCGACAACATGGATCATGCGATGGGCATACTGACGCCCTGGTCGTTCATACCCCATCTGCTGCTGCCGCACACGGATCAGATGACATTCGCACAACGTGCCTACAACTCCTATTTGTCGCTCTACGATGCTGTCATGAGGCGCTGGTATTACCTGCCCCGGATGCAGCAGCTGGCGGAGAAGTACTTTGGCCCGGCCATCAAAGGTGAACCGCGAAAATGATTCCTATTCCAAACAATATGTAATCCCGTTTGGTTGTCCTTGCAGGTAGCCTGCCACACGTGCACGACCTGGAGCGCAACATTTCGCTGATGCTGATCAACAGCCATCGCAGCGTGGATCTGCCACGCCCCAGCATGCCGGGCCTGATCAATGTGGGCGGCGCGCACATTCAGCCCGCCCAAAAGCTGCCACAGGACATTCAAAACTTTATGGATAATGCCACGCACGGCGTGGTCTACTTCAGTCTGGGCTCCTACATGAAGAGCACGGACATGCCGCCGGAGAAGACGGCCCAAATACTCCAAGCCTTTGGCCGGCTGAAGCAGCAGGTGCTGTGGAAATACGAGAACGCCTCCATTGGCCAGTTGCCGCCGAACGTGATGATACGCAAGTGGATGCCACAGAATGATATACTGGCTCATCCGAATCTGAAGGTGTTCATCACACACGGCGGCATCTTTGGCACCCAGGAGGGCATCTATTGGGGCGTGCCCATGCTCTGCATTCCACTGTACGGCGATCAGCACCGGAATACCATTAAATCCGTGCGCGAAGGCTATGCCCGCTCCCTGGTCTTCTCGCAGCTGACGGTCGACGATCTGGTGCGCAATGTTGAGGCTCTGATCCATGAGCCGCAGTACAAGCGCAGCGCTCTGGAGGTGTCGCAGCGCTTCCGCGACAATGCGATGCATCCGCTGGACGAAGCCAGCTACTGGATCGAGTACATTGTCAGGCATCGCGGTGCACGCCACCTGAAGTCACAGGGTGCCTTCATGCCGCTCCACCAGTACCTGCTGCTGGACGTGATTGCCTGCGTGCTGCTCGCCCTCTGGCTGACCGTCTGGCTGCCCTGGCGCCTCATCCGCCGGCTGCATCGTTGGTGGGCGGCGGCTTCGGCGAGTGCCCAAGCGCAGGATGCCAAGAAAAGCCTGTGAGAATTGTTGCCTTAATAGTTAAGTGTGTAACAGTCACAACAAATAAACAGTGATATAATATTAGATATAACTCTAAAAAAACGTGAATTCGCCTTGAATAAACTAATTTCCCATTAACAAATTTAGTCCCTAATGCCACTAATTTCCCAACAAAAAATGGCATTTATAAGACAAAAGAGTTGACATTTATTAATGTTAAATATATTGTGAATCTTGTAAGATAAGAGTATTTAGGTAATATTATAAGTACGAATGTTGCTAAAAAGAATTTTCAATAAGGCATCAAGCAATCAACATCTCTAATTTCCCTATAAGTTTTTATTTATGCAAAAGCCAGTGTAAATTTTCGAATGTGGAACTAGTATTTGAGCATACAGCAGTAATATCACAGGAGCGCACATTGTGGATGCTGTGAGCGCCACTCTCGATCCACATATGCTAGTTGTGCTTGTTTGCTTTCACATGCAGTTTCTTAAGCCGGACGTTTAGTGTGTGCATTAATCCGTGTAGCGTCAGTTCTGTAAATTAATCAACAGTGTAACTTCGACAGTTAACTTGTTAAAGAAGAAATTTACATTTGAATTCATATTCCTTGTGAAAACAATTATAGCTTTCTGCGGATTGCTACGCATACAAAAGTAGCAAAGTGAAATGTGCAATAGAGTGTATAAGTGTGCATAACTCGTATAAGAGAACGCATCAGTGCTACCGTTGTGGATGCTGTCAGCGCTCTTGGCAATACATTGTATTCACATGCGTGATCTAAACCAGAGCACAAGTTTAGTCTGTGTGCTGAACTGGCGAGCGACAGTGCTTCGATCGGAAGGGTTGTTTTTGTGTTCATTTCAAATAATTGTGCAAATGTTATTTTAATTGGCATAAATATTGCCTGCTTTTAGGCAGCATCGAAAAATTAATTTTTTTCAAAAAGCCAATATATAACGAATTGTTGCATACTTTTTTGCGGTAATCAGTAAGTAAATTTTATTTTAAATTAAATATTTATAGTATTATTTTTTTAATTTAATAAGCATAAGGTATATATTAGGATTTTTTTTTTAATTTGAGGTTACAATAAAGTCAAATACAATGTATAAATTGTCTTATCGTTCATTTTGGCAATACTGTATTTTTGCAATCACTTTAAATTCTCGCACACACACACACGCACACCACATACGCTGCTTGGTACTTCATCAGTTAAAGGTAAGTGGCTTTAGCCCAGCAGTATCTATTTTTGCTATTTCTATGAATAATTTATGTCCCAATTAATTAAATCGAAATAGGCAAATAGAAAAACTTAACGAAAACAAAACCAAGTCACATGGCATATTTTATGTTAGTATTTTTTTTTTATCTTGTTTTTGTTGCTGGCAACAATCACGAACTGCCAGACAATTCGAGGCTCATAAAACGCCCCCACACTGCACGTTCTTGTGTCAGCCAAGTCTGTGGCGAATTGTCGCACAGCCAATATAATACATATAATATAGAAAATCTTAAGCTGTTGCGTTGAATCAAACAACAAAGTAGCCGACGAGACAAAACTCGCAAAATAAAGGGCTGATTACAGTGTTGGGAGTACCAGGAAACGAGAGCCATACTTGGCCGAAAGAGTTTTGACGTTCTTAGTTAGTTTTATATCAGTCTAGTTTTATTTTATTTCATAATTATTGCAACGTATTTTTGAGTGCTTTTGTCTGAGCTGAATTTATTCTCACTAAAAGTATTAATCATTTATTAAAGTTAAAAATATTTTAAGCGGGAGTTCTTTTATATTAATTCAACATTTTTATTCGTTTTAATTAAGTTTATTAGTCAGCATTTTGGGGATTTTTCTTATCATATTTTTTCGATTATATTTCGTTTGCTTGTCATCAATTTCATCATTAGTTTGTCCTTGTAATCGCATCACATGTATGATATTTATATTAAGTGTGATATGTTTTGAAAGTATTTTAGATCAACATCTCTCTCTCCCTCATACGCTCTTTCTTCACTCTCAGTAACAGTCCCTGCTTGGCACAAGACTTTCTCTGCATTATATATTTCGGCAAGTTAACAATCAATCACTTATAAAGCAATATTTGACTGAAGATAAACATTTATATTTTTCTCAAGTATTATCCAAGATTAGCTAAACTTCTCTTTGTTATATGACTGATTCTACTAGTTGGCTAATGCCACCGATTTGTATTCATTTATGTGTTGTTGCCGTCCCTTTCGTCTGGGCATTTATAAAAATTCGATGCGGCTTACAGTTTATGTCACATGCATCTCATACTTTCACTGCGGTCACCTTGTGAAGGTTCAAGTGCGACTCCATTGTTGTTGAAGTGGTTGCGGTTACCGTTGTCTGTCTCTGTCAGGGTGCCCTGTACCGGCTGCACCGGTTGAGCAAAATATCAAAAGAAAGAGAAAAAAAGAGACTGTACGCATATTTGCCGCATCTTTAGCAGTTTCGTTATTGTTTTAAACCTTTTATGCTGTCCGATTATAAATTGAAAATTTAATTATGCATCTGTTTATTTCCGCCCCTTAATACCCCCTCCCGCCTTGCAGCGACGCTTTAGCCGTTTCGTGCCGCCCCATGTCAAGAGTTTGCGATCTTTTGACATAATAACTCAAAACACTGTAAAATGCAAAATATTCAATATTTAACACTTGACTGACTTTTCAGTGGCAGCTTTTTGTTCAATTTTGAATTAATTTCATTTTTTTTTTGTCGGCTAACGGTATTTGATCACCTGTAAATGTGTATGTGTGTGTGTGCTTCAAATATTATTTAAATTATATTTGAATGTTTACGTAATGACGAAACCGGACCTGTGAATATCCAACGTGGCACGACGGCCAAACGTAGTTCCGAGAGCTGCGATGAATGTTGGTATCAGTGCCAGGCACGCGAATACTTCAGTCCAAAATTGAATTCTTTATGGGCCACTTCAAAGTTAAGAAGAAAAGAGTCAAAACAAATAAGAGTACTCTAGCCAAGAGTGACCATCTTGGGATACCCTGTACAAAAAACTATAACTGCGTACTTTACGGCAAAGCATTCAAAACCATAAAATACAGTGTAATGATGTCTTTAGCTATTGAAATCTCTTAGATAGCTTAAGCAATATTTGAATTTTTTGTATATGTATCGACTTAGTAATATAAATGCATATATTATATACTATATATTATATAGTATTAATATCTCTACATCTTTAAGTCACAAGAAACAACAAAATCTTACTAAGAAATTTGACATTTTCGTGATAAGCAATATATCTTGATTAGCATCACAAGATGCTTTCTTCTAATGTATACCCCTATTCATTTCCAAAAAAATAAAGGGTATTGAAAGAGCAAAAGAACCGCCATCAAGTTCAAATTATATAATCTTTGGCGCCAAGTCGCAAAATGGCAGAAAATATTCTTTAAAATTTACATAAAAAAAACCAAAGATGATGCCGCAGAGTGTGATAAATAAAATTTATACTTTAGCAATAAAATTCGGTTGGCCATCGAAAGCGAATTAGGGTATTTTTTTTTTTTTTGTAATACGACTAGTGACAGTTGTAAAAGTCGAACGACATCCGTATTGAAAATTAGCAAGTGCTCAAATAATTTATGGTATTTCTACTATTGCATTTATTTATTAAGGTAGATGAATTTGGTAACGAATAAATATAAAAAATAAAACAAGTTGCCAGTCGGTCACATGAAACCAATAAAAGCCATAAACAATAACAAAAAGCAAACAAACAGCTTTTGTAGCTGCTGCTGCTGCTTCTTATAATCTTTATGGCTTAGAGCTACAATTTTGTTGGGTTCCTGCTACTAAAGTTGCGATCTGAAACCAACAAAAAAAAAAAAAAACCGTCAAAAAAAAACCAAATAAAGACGAGCTTCGAGAGCACGTGATGCGCAGTCACAGCTCATGGTTGGCATTTTGGTTTTTTTTTTTAATGTTATTAAAATTTTTTATTTAGTTATTTTTTAAATACTTGTCTGTGCATCTATTTGGCTGTTGTATTTGTCTGTAACGTCTGTACATCCATCTTTTGTAATTAAGCGAGTGGCAGAAATGCTCATTTAAATGTAATTTGAAATCAGTTTTTTTTTTCGTTTTCTCGGTTTTTTCGGTCAGCTGAGGTGACAAATTAAGGCCCCGGCAAGGTCATGTGAGGGGCGTCCATTAGCCATGAAGCAGGCGCCTCTTCACATCTGTACATCTTGTTTCATTTTCAGACTCTGAACTGTCTGTCTGACAGTCTTTTTGTTTATCTGTTGTTTGATTGGAAAGTTGAGGCTTTGTGCGTATTACTGGTTATTGCTGGCGCCCTTTGAAAAATATGGCAAATTATCATAAATAAATACATTGACCCGCATCGCTTCGAATTATTTGCCTATATCGAACCCATCCAAAGTTTTGTTTAGCTAAATACTGATTTATAAAATGTACCTCTGATTTTTGAAGAAGTATACAACTTATTAGCAAAATAGTTTTTGGATACTTTTTACTACCCATGTTTTAAAAATAACTCGAAATAGTTATAAATAATTACATACAAATAACATAATTAGCTTTAAAATAAGAAGAGATCGTAAAAGAAACGTCTTTCGAACTCTTTGAGGACATTTTGGTCATGATTTGTCTTATAGATTGATTCTACATTTCAAATATATGTATTATAGACATTTGACATGTAAAATTCTCGGATTCATAGTTCCCATGTTTCAAACTCCCATAATTTGGTCAAAACTGAACCGATTTTCACGTTTGATGGCATTTTGTTCATGATTTGTCATCTTTATTAATTCTGCATTTAAAATATAAGCATTTTTGAAAATAAAATTTTTTGATTTTTTTTGGTCAAAAAAGCACCTACTCCCCCCTTATTAATTTTCGAAAAAAAAAATTTTCAAAATTTAGAATTGCGAATTTTTATTTTTAATCGATTGTATTTGTCAAAATAAGCATAAAAAACAACATTAGGGGAGATTCTGAGAGGGTCAAATTTTTTGTCAAAAATCATGTCAAAATTGAGAAAAGTTTTGACATGTAAAGTTCTCGGATTCACAATTCCCATGTTTCAAACTCCCATAATTTGGTCAAAACTTAACCGATTTCCACGTTTGATACCTTTTTGTTCATGATTTGTCATCTAGATTAATTCTGCATTTAAAATATATAAATTTTTGAAAATAAATTTTTTTGATTTTTTTTTTTGTCCAAAAAGCATGTACTCCCCCCTTAGTCATTTTCAAAAAAAATTTTTTTTTTAAATTTAGAATTTTTATTTGTAATCGATTGTGTTTGCCAAAGTTAGCATAAAAAACAACATTAGAAGAGATTCTGAGAGGGTAAAATTGCTTGTCGAAAATATATCTTGCTTTAAAATATTGATTTAGAGTGGTATTCTTTGAATTTCCTGATTTGAAAATAAATTCTATGTGTGCCAAGGTTACGCAAGCTGTTTATAAAATATGTGTTTTTGTTTTATTCAACTGTGCGAATATTAAAATATGAAATTTAAATTGCTGCCGAAAACAACTTTTTGGTTGTTTGTTTCTTTCTTCAAGTTCTGTGTATTTTTGCTTAACAATATTTTCGATACGGCTTGTTTAGATAACTTGGTATAGAATATTTAAGCATTGAGAAAATAACTATCTTTAATGCATGATTATTTCTTTGTAGCTATGCTTTGAACATTAGATGAAGTTATTTTTTGCCAGACGGTGTAAGCTGTTATGCCCTAAACGATTTTGGTTGACTTTAATTAGCCAAGTTTTTGATTTATGGTGTTACTTCAATACCACTTGACAGACCCCAATCAATTTTATGATTGCCATGCCACCTGCCGCCCCTGTTTGTCGAAAATATTAGCAAAGCAACTCTAAGCAAAATGTTTGAACTGCAGATTAGCAATAGCTGTGGGCACACTTTTCAAAATTGTACAGCTATTCGAAAATTGGGGATGCCCAACCTGGAGTTGATCAAGATATTACCAGACGCATTTCGAATAAAATGTAAGGCAACGCCCACAAATGAAATGAAAAAAAAAAAACAGATGGTATCAAAGATACGCATTGCCCAACTGGCCAGCGATGAGACCTTTGCCGCGCTTAGACATCTGCTTACATCACACAGCAGGAGTCGTTGCCAGTGCCAAGACCCAGCTACAAGCCAAAAATAAATAAATAAAAAAAGAAGATGAAACAAATACAAATACACAGACATAGACATAGACATAGACGTTTGGCGAATAACTCGTTTGCCGCTACACGACGATGCTTCGACAGCAATAAATATTTGCCTCTTCACTCAGGTGAGGCGGTTGTTGTTGTTTCTTTATTTTTTTTGTGCAAATTACAAAAATAATAATAAGCGACACAAAGCGCGTGACTCCTTTCACAAGCCCAAAAAAGTGCACACAAAAGGTGTTAAAATCGGTGTCTGTATAGCCATCAATTTATATGCATATATATATATATAACTTCATACATATAACTTCGGATACAGCAGCCGTTGATAAATATGTGCCAACAATATGGCTTAAATAAGTTTAAATTGGCCGAAATTGTCTGACCGCAAAAGGCGTCTGGTAAAAACAAAAGCGCGCGCCCCATGTGATTTTATGAATTGGCCTGATTTTGCTTTCATTTGGGTCCGCATGCTGTGTTGTTGAGTGTTTCGGCGCATCATTTTTACTTTCTCCCAATACACACGCACACAAACACACACGGCAGCTTGGTGTGCGTGAGAGCTGTGCCGGCAGCAAAAAGCTCTCTGCTCACTGCTCACAGCTCGCTTCTTGCTGCTTATCGTCTACCGGTTTATGTGGAAGCTTACAGCGTATCCGTTTTGGCTCGTGTGCTTTGCCTTTTAAGCCCGGCGATCAGCGCAGCCAGCTTTCAGATACGTTTCTGCTGTGCCAGCGTGCAATTGTTGGCTCCGTCTGGCCCGCTAACCAAAAACTCAAAACTGTCTTCGATCTATTGTTGACTGTAGTTGTCGGTGTTTCGGTATTTCGGTGTTTCGGTTTCGCTTGGCGAGCTAAGTGGTGTGCCGCAGTCCGAATTTGGTTGTTTGTACAAATCGATATATTCGAAAATCGATCCAACATAGGCTCGTCATCGGCTTGGTTCTCTCAATGTTGTGCTCCGTATTGCCTGCGTTATGCTAATTACCGAAAGGATTCAAATCGTTGCGTACATTATCGGTTACAATCTCTTTGGCAAGACAACGTCTGACGCTTGTTGAAATAGCTCAACTATCAAAATTATACTCAGCGCACAAGTGTTAATAAAAACAAAATTTTAAACCAATCAATCGATCACTCGCACACACACAAAACAACCGCACACACATCATATTTATTGTTTATCAATTTGCAAACGTGCCAAATATAATTTAATAATCATAATCTATTTATTCTGATTAACAAAGAGCTAATAAGTTAACCTATAAATTATTAAGTCGTAATTTTAAATATAAACAAACGCGTCGTGTTTATCACAAAAGACAGGGAGATAAATAAAGGAAGAGCGAGAAAGCAAGAGTTTGCTTCAAAATGAACAAGCAACGACTGCTTCTTAGTTTAATTCTATGGTGAGTTATATTATATTATATTATATTCAAAAAAGAAGGAAATTTTCCCAAATGTGATACAATTATTTAAATTTTGGTTAAATCATTTCGAGTTCAGTAAAAAGTGTATTGTGAAATAATATTAAAGACAGTGATAAAACAGAAAACATTGTTAATTCTGATTCACTTTGCATTAATTACAAGCAACAATACTTAAACACAGTTTAATTGCAAATTCAGTTGGAAGCACTGAGAGAACTGATAAAAAAGATTTTGAAATAAATTTGCGTTAATCTTTTATAGCTTTAATGTCACATATCAAATTCATTTAAATCAGTCTGATATTTTTTATGTAAATTGAGTTGGTTTAATATATACGATTAACCTTGTCGGGCATTCCTTAGCTTCAGCGAATTTTTAGCGAACGCGCCCACAAATGTGGCCACAGATCCGGCCTGGCCTTGTTGCCATCAAGTTCGCTGCCTAAGTCTTTCGTTTGCTCCTACGCAATTGCTCCAATTAAGCTGGCCAATTTGCATGCACTATGCAACATTTTTTTAACAAAAATAACTAAAGCTCATCTGAGCGCCGGCTAAGCCTTGACAAAGTCAATAAACAAATGTCAAGCAGCAGCACAGCAACAGCAACAACGAAATATGTTTTAAATATTTTGTTGGATTTTACGTATTTTTTGGCTGTAAAGCACTCAACAAATCTCTTAGCATGAGTTCTACTACAACGCGTCGTCGAAATAAGTGTCTTAAGTGTGTCAACTAGACAATGTCAGTGGCTCGGCAGTGACGTCGACGTCGACGTCGACGTCAACGGTGGCAGCGGCAGCGGCAGCATTACTTGTGCTTAATTTGCCAACCGTTTACAAGTTGCTTGGCTGCATTCTGAGAGCCATTGGATGACTAAGCCAAAGAAGTTACAAGCAACCGGCCAAGGCCGATTACCCCTCCCCACAATGTCGTGCAGATCCAGCATAAAACATATATGTATATACATGGTATATAACGCTTGCGTAATAGGCATGCAAATTGTGCTTTGATTTGCATAGATTGAAACATTGATTAACAGCAAATCGCGAAAACTGAAAATAAAAGAAACTTTCTAAAGTTTGCAGTGGCTTGTGAATTGGTTGCTGGCAAAAGAGCCGTTAATTAAATGTAGGCCGAAGATCTATAAATTAGCTGCACTCTCTCGCCAAATTATGTAAACCATGGCAGCCAAATTATGTCAATGCGGTTTCTGTTTGTTAACATTAACACAAAAAGAAAACAAAAGTGAGACAAACCAAAAAATCAAGTCATGATTAGGTAATCGTTCCAAAAACCACCTGGCACGACACACAAACATCAAAAAGCACTAGTACAACAACAACATCAACAACAACAACAACAACCGCAGCAACAATGACGGACAACAACAGCAACAACCTCTAAAAGGTCTTTCGTTGTGTTAACAACTTTTTCTCTTTCGCGCTGGGCATCTTCAGCAAACGCGTGCAGTGAGAAATGAAAGTGAAACTTTTTGTTGTGATTTTTTTTTCTACTTTGTTTTGTTCAGGTTGTCAGCCGCTCGAAAATTGAGTTTTCATTGCAAAGAAATTCAAATTGAGTTCGATTATATGATCGCAAGCTACTTCTCTTTTTCCAATAGCCTATAAATTAATGGGAGACAATTAACATAGTCATGAATATTAAAAAAAAGCTATGTATATAAAAAACTGGAGGAGAGGAATTTCAACTCTGTCTTGATGCAAATTCTAATGCTTTGCATAATTATGCATTCTGTCAAGGATTGCCAAGCGGGGCTGGAGCAGGGTTAGGGGAAGTTGACATGCCTGATAGGTTGCTTAGCGAATCTGCGGATTTACGCTTCCGTTGGCACGTTTTTTAAATTCTTTAAAAGTCTGCACGAAAACCTAAACAACAAATATAATGATTAATGTTGGCTACTTTTAGATTCCATGTTATGCTAATGCTCATGGAACTTAAACGCACTCGAAATTGCCTAAGCAAATGTGCGTGTAAGGTCAGCCATTAAGGTGAGGAATTCAAGATTAGCCAAGCCAACAAGCAGCAAACTTTAAAAGAGTAGCCAAAGCTATAAATATAAAATATATAGTTGATCATCATTCTAATTTGAGCTAAATTTAAAATAAAATAAAATAAAATAAATATCAAAATAACTATATATTTTTGCAAAGTATTATTTTGTAAATAAAATAAATAGAAAAAAAATACGCACATACATTTCTTGTATATACATAGACATTTAAACGAATTTCTAAAGGAATATCAACGTTAGATAATAGAAGTTTTCCATTATTTTTCACAATATATTTAATTAATTTTCATTTATAAAAACAACTTTGAGCGTCCTATGCAGTCTCTCATGTGTAGAAATGCTGTGAATTTCCCCGATTTAATGTTCTTTTCTCCCTGTTAGTTGATTTTCCCAATATTACCCCCAATTTCGTGCTGCATTGTCAGTCATCTCCGGCTCAGCTTCATGAAAACCCCGGGCATAGTTTGCTTAAATTATCACATAATCTCCCACATTTTTTGTTAAGCCGTCATTTCTCTATTTCTGTTAGGAATTTATTAGCAACTAAATAAATTCATTCATTAGCCGTAAACATCGATTGTCCGATAGCTGTTCGCTAGCGCCTGTTTTTATATATGTATATAAATATATACATATAATATCAATTTAATTAAACAAGCCATAAAAACTCGAAATACCAATTTAAATCTAAAGCAGAAAAGGCCGCGCCAAGAACTACTTTAAAATCAATTCGCAGGCGTATAAAACACCAATTAACTAAACAAACAGCGGTGAGTTCAAGGTTAAAATACTTGAAACTCCAGCTGGAAAAGAAGTTTGCTACAAATTTGGTTGGTATATTTTTTATTTTTTTATTTTTGATGATTTGAAATGTGAGCTTTAAAAGCAAAAAAAAATATATATATATAGACTGGAAGAGCAGTCGAAATTTGAAAATTATACTTGGTAATTTAATTTGCAGCTTTGCTCGTTTTTCAATCGCTGCCCATTTATCATTTTTTGCGTTTTTTGAAGACCCGTTTACGGTTGATGCGAGCACACATGTGTATTTCTGCTTAAATAGCTTTGGTAATTAATCTTCGCTTATTGTTTAAAGAATTTCAAGCATTGAAAGTTTGCCAAACGTGCACTGAAAAGTTGAATGGACTTTGAAAAGCGAAAGATTCAAATGGAAATAATGGAAAACCAAAACTAAAAAGCTGACAAACCATAAAAACTGATAGAGTTATTGTTCCCGAATGCGTTTCCTGGTGTAAAGTGAAAGGCGCAATCAAGTAGCTGACCCTGAGCTAAGCGAACTGAGTCGGGCACAGGTTATGAAAATAAATCAAGAAGCCAGCAAGTTCGTTGCCTAAGTCTTTCGTTAAAGCGCCCAACCAGTTTTGCAGCAGAATATATGTTATTATAGCTTGATTCAATGCAAAACACATTGATAAATGTGCATATAGATCTATCGCGCTTGTCCGACCACTATTCAGTTGTCGGGTTAACCCAAATAGCATAAAATATGCACACACCACAACAGCAGCAGCAGCAGCAGCAGCAGCAGCAACAAAACAGGCCGCGCTCAGGTGACGCCCAAAAAAATGTGTTATGTTGTTTGGTGTTGGTTTCTGCTGCTGATCTCTCGCTACATGCAGTTTAGAGTGTTTGCATGGCACTTGGACTGGGTCTCTGACACAATCAGCCACCCAAAAAATACCAAAAAAAACAGACAATCTTTATCGAGACACAAAAATCTTGTTTCTTGTTTCGCCCAACTGGTAACTGGTTTATTTGGGTTAAAAAGAAATTTAACTGCGATGCGACTTTTGCAGCACGGCGCAGCTGAACGGCCACAGATAACGGTACCAGGCATCTGCTAAGACGAAAGTGAAATTTTTTTTTTGCCGTTTAGTAAAACAAAAACAAAAAAAAGCATCAAAAAAATATACACAAAATATGGCAGCAGCGACAGCGACAGCGACAAAGACGTAATCAACTTCAGGATGAAGTAGACCCCCCCAACAGGCTTGACTGGGCATTTTTTCGGTGTTGCTGTATTGCTGCTGCGGCTGCCGCTTGCGCTTGTTGTTAAACAACAGCACCCAATGGTGCCAAAGGTTTGCCTAGCTCTTCATAACACCGTTGAGTTTATCTAAAAAATTTTTAAATTTTGTTTATTTTTTTTTGTTTTTGTACTTCTTTAAGTTGATTTGAAGTGTTTTTGTGAGTTTTATAAGTTTTGGCAGTCGGTGCAGATAGGCTTCCGTCATTTTTCAGCCACCTTGGACTGTCTTTTCAAAGAAAAAAAAAAAATAACTGTCTGCTGAGGATGCCAGCAGCGGGAAGTGGACAACTCTGAGTTGTTACCTTAAAGTGGAAAAGTTGTCATTGATGTTTGCGTTTTTGTTTTCGTTTTATTTTTGTCTGGCAAGTAAATTAAAAGGTTTTTAATATGACTGAAATGTGTGCAAATAATATGTAACACATAAATTTGACTATAGGAAGCAGCTTAGAAAATGAGTTTAGTTGATTTTGTTGATTTTTATTGAAAGTGAAAGAAAATTTAATAATTGTTGTTTAAATTCTTACGAATAATTTTTTATTTTTGTCTTTCTAACTTCATTTCTTTATTTCACCAACAACGATTTCTAAGCTATTATTTCTCGGCTAATATTTTCACTTGTGGATTTCACCAAAAATTTGTCTAAATTGCCCAGCCTCGAGCTTAAGTTTTCACAAAAGGTGCGTCAATAATTGAAGACAGTTTGTTTCTGTTTTGGGGGCAATTACACGTATTCAATATTGTGTCACTTGAGCATGCCAGTTTTGTGGAGCAGACACGGCAATTTCAATGCTGGGCAGCACTTGGGGTACCACTCAGTGGCCAAATTGCACAATGAATTGGTGAAGAGGCGACCTTGATGCCAGTAAACAACGACGTAAAGGACAGACGGACGGAGAAAGATGGCAGACAGCTGGCATACTGAGCGCTCATATTCCCCATAAATTCCATAGAAATTTGTGGCGTTTATGGCATTAGCATGCAGCGCTGTGTCTGCGGCCAGAAACAGAAACAGGCCAACAAAGTGGACGGGCCAAGTTGAGAGCAGTGGCTGTGGCGGTCGCAGCTGCTTACCAATATCAAGTTGTATGCACTTTCGCAATGAAAACGAAAGTTATGCCCCGCACATGTGCGACGAGTTTGCTACTCTCTGTGCGTGTGCGTGTGCTTGTGTATGTGTGTGTGTGTGTGTGTGTGTGTGTGAGACGCGTGACTTTGCCAACATTTACACTTTCTGGCCATATGCACACACATATGCATAGAATTATGATCTTCACGCCTGCTGCGTCGCTTTGCATTTGAGTGTTCAGCAATAAAAAAGAAAAACAACATTTGCTACTCTTGGCAATGTAACAAATATTTTGAAGCCACACTTGATGTGCGCCACTCGAGTTGCATCATTTTGCTGTTGCTGTTGTTGTTGTTGTTGTTGCTATCTATGCATATTTATGCAGGCCACTGTCATAATTATTGTTATACACTAACTAAGGGCTTTATAGTTTTCTCTATCAATGTGCAAAGACAAGTCTTATGATGTATATATGAATGGGTATTCTTGATATTTTTAATATTACTATATAATGTTTAAAATTATATTGTTCACTAAATCCAATTTTTTTCTTTAGTATTTAAAATCAACTCAATACTTACGATCATCTCTTAGCTACATATAGAAACAATCGGTTGAAAATGTTTAAATCAAGCGTCAATATCTAAACCCAAATTGTTTAATTCCTATAGAAACAAACTGTTTAAAATTGAATTTTTGTAGGAAAACAACGTTACTTGATCAAATATTGAAACATATATATCTGCAAGTGTATTCAATCTTCGGCAACCAAATTGGAGCTCTTCCTTATTGCTTTCCATTTCATTTTTATGTTAATGAAGTGTTCTTGAAACTTCAATTTTTTTATTTATCTTGTTTTGTTTTAATTGCGGTTTGAGCCGAGTTTCCTCAACAAACGAGAAGACTCTGGTCACCTGACCAAAATCGGACACAGCCTTAAAGTACAGTTTGTTGTTATTGTTGGTGTTGCATCTGCATTTTTGTTATTGTTATTGTTGTTGTTTCTTTTTTGAGCTGGCTTATTGTGTAATGGCAGCCAAGAAACTCACTTATAACACAAGAAACAATAAAAAAAAAACAGGCAGCAACAACAACAACAAGTCATGAAAAGAGTCTTGTGACTTGCTTTGCTTTATGTGTGTGTGTGTGTGTTGTTTTTATGCTGTAAAGAAAACATGTTTCTGTTGTTGTTGCTGTTGCTGTTGCTGTTGTTTTGGTGCTGCCTGTGTTGGTGGTAGGAAATCATGTGCAAAGTCATATGACGCTGGGGCTACGTGCTTTGGAGTAATTGCAGCGAGTCATGGCTTATGGATGCCAATGAGAGAGTGTAAGCCATGTTTGGATGTGTGAGTTTCTGTGTCTGTGTGTGTGTGTGTGTTTAAGTTGCTGCTATTGGCAGTCATGTATCTACAGGCTGATGCAAGCGCTTGCCCGCATATTTGGCCAGGCAGCAATCGTTGTTGATAATGAAAACGCCTCAAACTCCAACTGCTCGCATGACTAATGCGCATACCAAGCACCCACTCACATTTGGCCAGACCTGTCCGAGTTGCTTCCGCCAATTTAAATAGCCCCTAGGGGTGCCCCTAGAGCGTGCAATATGTAAATCACCAATTAGCTAAGACCTGCTGAACTTAACAACTTTTGCAGTTTCCAGCTACTTAAAAACTTTTGACTGATACAAAAAGAAACGAAGGTATACTCTGTAAAACGTATTTCATTTTCCCAATATCTAACTCTGCCATTCCCAGTTGCCAATAACCTTTAAAATAATAAGAACACTTTACATTTCAGTTGCAACACTCTCATTAGTTATTTTTCCCTTTGCCACACTGGCCCATTTACACATTTGCAAGACCTTTGCCACGCCCATTAATCATTTGGTTAGGGCCCTTTTGTTGTTGTGCCTATTTTCTGCAATTGTTTATGCACGCTTTAAAGGTTTTCCATTGTTGTTGCTTTTTGTTGCTGTTGCTGTTGCATGATTGCTGCCAACTGGCGCCACGTTTGTTGCCTAAGTCTTTTGTATGTGTTGCGCAAAAGGTTCACCCCACAGCGCTAGGGAAACGGACAACAACTGTTAGCTACACCGTTGCCATATGCAAGTTCCGTTGTTCCCGCTTAGTTTATGATACTATTATTGTTTTGTTTTTGTTTTTTTTTCTTTTTTATTAATATTCGCAATTGATTCGTGATTAAATTTGCGGCTACCGAACTATCAACACTTGCAAATGAAGCATAAATTGTGTAGCTCAGCTGAATGTAATTAATTTTTATATGAATTGCAAACATAATTGGTCAGAAAGAAAACGTTAGATTGCACAACATTTGTTAGGTGTGCTAACAATAACGCAATTAGCCATGATATATGATTAACTCAATTTAAACCAATGATTGTATCGATGGTGCTCGATGCTTATGTAATTGAATCTCATTGTTAACTATCCGCATGCAATTAATGTTATTACCAACAGAGTTTGAGTTTAACGCGGCACGCGTTATATAGAACTTGGGTATTTGTCGGGGCAATCTGCCGTAGAGGCAGACAGAGTTCGTTGCTGAAAATCACTTGACTTGTTTGACTTGTTACATCTACCATTTGGTATTTAAGAGACTCGCGTGCTCTTCTAATTGCCACCCGACTGCATGATCGAATGACTAACTGACTGAATGACTGATTAAGTTGAATAAAAATAAATATAAAAAAAAAACAAAATGTAAATAACGCTTGCAAACGGGAAAAATTTATTGAATATTACAAATAAAATATATATTTAATTTATGGCAATAACTCCCGCAACGTTGCTTATCTGATCGAATCTCTCTGGAAATGAACTCAGTTTTTGGCACATTTACCTCAAAATCGTCACAAAGTCAGCGGTCACTTAAAGCTGAATCATATTTCAGTTTTCTGAAAAGATTTCAATTGAAATCTCATCCGGCTTTTAGTCCGGTCACATGGTGCATTCAAAAGACATAAAAATATTTCAACATTTTTGTTAGGTATATAAAAACCAATAATTAATATAAAATTATAAGTGATACTTGCGTGCCGAAGTTCAACAACCAATGACGAAATCCTGATACTGAAATTCCCGTCGTAAATAAACAACGTTTACAAACGAAAGCCCGGAGTTCAGCTAAAAATATGTCTTAGTTGCTTCCTACAGCTAATCTGGCTTAATTCGTATCGATTGCAAAACGGACAAACAAAACAGCAACAACACGAAATACTTTCGTTTTTATAACATTTTATGGCTTAGCTATCTCGATTTATTTAATTATCAAATAAATTGTGTTCACAATTTATAAGGCTATCAACGGTGTCATAAGCTACAGCAAAATGTTAAATAACGCATACGCCGCGTGTGATGCGCATTTCTATTTGCGGTTTTAACACAGCTGCTGCTGTTGTTTGATGTTCGTTGTTCGTTGTGTTTGATTGTTGCCATTAAAGTCAGGTGTGACATAGTTTTTGGCATTCGCCTTACGCTGTCGCATGCGACATACTTAAATTCCAGATGCCACAACACCCGCTGCACACACACACAAACATAAAAAGTAAAAATAAAACAAAAAAATAGTAGAGACTATAAAACTATAAAATTAATGTAAATTAACTGACACGTCTCTCGCACTGCCGTCTGTTTGTCTCTCTGTAGCTTTCGCTTTCAGCTAATGCGACGTGACTGCCTTAACGTTGTTATCCATTTGTTTGCTCATGTTCTGCGCCCGAGCCACAACTAAATATATAAATAAATAAACAAATAAATAAATAAAAGTACAAATAAAACGCCGTTTCGTGCTGTGTGCAATATTTGTGCCAATTGTGCGACTGGCCAATTGCATTGGCTCAGACACATGATTTAATTCAATTGCTCAGGCATCGAACCCGACGTCCAAATTGCACAAAATAAATAATTATCGTGGCAATCGCCTTATATTTTATTTGGCATTTCTTTCAAAAATAATTGTTACGTCCAAAATGCAACTGACGAAATCCGAGGGTGTTGCGGCGAACAAGTTAAGTGAATGAACAGCAATATAATTTATAAGTCAAATGAATTCTGTTGACTCACAAGAGATATTCAAATAACAAGTTAGTCACAACAATTCCAGCAAATATTCAAATTTAAAAATAAATATTATTAAAATTAAACACAGAACAACAAAACAAAAGTACTCTTTATTTTGCAAAAAGTACACAAATATTTCGTTAATTATTTAGAATGCCGCAATATAAAAGACTTAGGAAACAAACTTGCTGTGTGTACACACTCAACACTCGCACCAAACGAGATTAACTGAAAGAAATCAACCTTGAATACGCTTAACACAAAAAAAAAAAAAATAAACTAAACAATATAAATAAAGAAAACAAAAGCAGCAAGTAAATATATATGTATGTAAGCGTATACAAAACTAATTAAAGTGCACGAAATGCTTGAGGAAAACCAGAAAACCAACGAAAACGTAAACGAATACAAATATAATTATTATAATAATCTGATTATATAGAGCCAAGTTGTGAGCGGTAAACGTCATAAGGCTCATAATTGCTCGTGTGCCGGATAAGTATTGTAGAGGAAGTGCGTCATTTAACCGCATATAGCTAGGCATATGAATGAGCTCATTAGGCACTGCGATTGACAGCTCTTCAGTTAAGCTGGACGCCCACAAAAAATAAAAAAAAAAAACTGCTGCAATTGTTGCATAATTTAACAGACAAATCCGCTCAAGCGTTTCAAATTGGCAAATTGATGTTGGTCACAACAAAAGACACAGAAATGCCAATGAAAAACTGAAGACAAAAAACAACAACAGCTTCAATATTAATGTCAACGACAACAAAAGAAACTTCGTCACGTGAGGCAGCCAAAAAGCACGAAAAAATAACCATTGAGAATAACATAATGAGAGACACAAAATTAATAACAACAATGAGCCAGTAAGTCGGTTAGTGAGTCGATCAGGTAGGTTTATTATTATTATTATTATTTTTTTTTTTTTTTTTTCTAAGAGTACTTATAATTTGAAATTGATTAGTTGGGGAGGGCAGATCTACATCCGGTTGCGCTGCGATGCTCAAGCTTAAATTATTCGCTTTATGCATGCTGCTCGTCTAATTAGCGATGTGAGTAAATTGTGCCGTTGTGAAAAATGCGCACAATTAAAAAAGCTGGAAAATGCCAAATGCCGTTTGAGAAGACATAATGGGACTGGTTTCAAATTAACAGCACGTGTGATAGGATACATTAAGCGTGTTAAATATGTCAATTTTCTTAAAAGTGAAAATTAATAATTATATATAGCTAATTTCTTTATTAAAACGGTTATTGTTTTTTTCTCTTTACGGCTTCGCTTAATTTTGTTTCACGTTAACTTAACATTGAGCTTAAATGTTATTTACAGTGCGCATTAAATACTTTAATTGTATTGGCAGCTCCTTTCCCATATTTAGTATATGTGTTATCGCAGATCGATTGCAATTGATTTTTTTGTAAATAAAAGCCTGGTCACACTTCTAAACAAAATGGCGCAATTGGAACAAAACGCTTTCAAATTGGCAAAAAGCTTTCATAAAAGTACATATTCACTACCGATACATAATTTTTTGTTACTTAAACAAAGTTTAACCAATTAGCTTTACTTCTCGTCCACTTACAGGTGCCTTTGCGTTCCCAGTTTCTCACTGCGCATACCTGAGGATCTCGAGAACAGCGCCATCAATGCGCTGCGCTCGGAACGCGCTCGCTCGGTGCAGCCCTGCGGCCAGGGCGAGGCGAGCGCCGCCGATGACTACGACGTTTGTCCGCCGAGCAAATACCGCCAGCCGACGGCCGAGTGCAACAATGTGTCGCATCGCAAGTGGGGCGCCCGCGGCGATGTCTTTCAGCGCCTGCTGCAGCCAGATTACGCTGATGGCGTTAGCCAGCCGCGCAGCTCCCGGGGCACGCACGCCCTGCCTGACGCGGAGCTGGTAATTGAGCAGCTGCAGCGGCATGTGGAGAGCGAACTGCGTCACGATCACATCACCGCCATGCTGCCCGCCTGGGGCCAGCTGCTGGCGAACGATCTGTACGAGGTGGGCCAGCTGCCTATTAGCGGCAAGTGCTGTCAACGCGCAGCTGGCATCAAGGATCCCAGCGAGCTGCAGCAGTGCTTTGTGCGCGCAGGCGCCGACTGCAAAGAGTACAAACGCTCCGCACCTGGTTTCGACGCAGATGTGTGCCAAAAACGTAAGAATCCTGAAATAAGCAATAACTTTTCAATTATCTAATCCACTTGTTGGTGTACTCCGCAGATGTTCGCGAGCAAATGAACATTGCCTCGGCGTACATTGATGGTTCCGGCTTGTATGGCTCCACACGCCATGAATTCGACCAGCTGCGCACATACATCAGCGGCGGTGTTAAGGTGGAGTCCTGTCGCTATTGCCAAGTTTCTGGTGCCACGGGTGCACTGCATCGTGCCCTGCTGCAGCAGCACAACAACATTGGCGAACAGCTTGCGCACATCAATCCCGATTGGTCCGAGGAGGATGTGTTCTTGGAGTCAAGGCGCATCATAACCGCCACCATACAGCACATTACGTACAACGAATTCTTGCCATTGGTGTTGGGTCAGGAGACAACTGCCACGGAGGCGCTAAGACTGACCGCCGAGAAGCATGCCAGCAACTACTCGAGCTCCATTCGGGCTGGCATCTACAATGAGTTCGCCACCAGCGCCATGCCCGCCTTCTGGAGCATGTACCCGCCCGAGATGTTATCCCAGAAAAGCTCTGCCCACGAGCTACTCTCGATTGCGGCACTGCAAAAGTCTTTGGTGCCCAGCCAGAGGAACGATGAGGGCTGGTCCGAACTGGCGCTGGCCGTGCATCGTGGCCGCGATCACGGCATTGCCTCCTACGTTCATGCCCTGGATATTTGCGCTCGCCGTTTCGCCCAAAACGCCGCTGTCAATGTGACCTTTGAGAACTTGGCACAGTTGACCAACATTCCCGAGGAGCATGTGACCAATTTGCGAGACATCTATCAGTAAGTTGGTTCAGCTGTAATTCCAAGTACCCGAGCTAATCTCTCTCGCTCTCTTTACACGCACGTTTAGGAACGCTGAGGATATTGATTTGCTGGTGGGCGCCTTGCTGGAGGATCCAGCTGTGGGCGCTCTGTTTGGCCCCACCATCACCTGCCTGCTCACGACGCAGTTTGAGCTGCTGAAGCAAACGGATCGCTTCTGGTACGAGAACGAGATACCGCCCTCATCCTTCAGTTTGGAACAGTTGAAGAGCATACGCCAGACGACGCTGTCGGGTCTGCTCTGCGGCTCCCATCAAGTGAACACGGCTCAGTCGAAGGCTTTTATACGCGAGGATAACTATTTGTAAGTGTTGTCAGCTTATTCATAGTCTCCCCAGCTAATCTTCATTCGTTTTCCATCACCAGGAACTCCGTTTTAGACTGCACCCAGCTGCCCAAGTTTGATTTGCGTCCCTGGAAAGTAAATGCCGAGGAAGAGATACACTTGGATCACGTCGAAGTTGAGCCCGACACCAAGGAAGCCATCAAGGAGCTGAGTCCCGAGCTGATTGAGGCTGCCGTTGAGCGCGCTAAGCAGGAACTCGAAGAACGCAAGCGCTTCGAATACGAGGTGTGGCGTGCACGTAAGTTGAAGCTACAACCAATTCTTCAGATCCTCGCTAACTTCTCTCTGTCTCTCTCTCTGCTGTAGAGGGCGGCATCAGCGCACGTTCGCCTGACGGCACCGCCGCCTCCTTCAGCAAGGCCAACTTGGCTGCTCTGAGCCTGGCCAATTCGTCCCTGATCTTTGAGCTGGCCTCCAATGAGATTGTCAAATCGCTCAATAGCATTACGCGCCGCAAGCGCCAGATCTTCAATCCCAACCAGAACGCCTTCAACCGCAACGAACTGACCGATACCCTGCAAACGGTGGACATAAGCGCACTGATTGGTGGCGCCCAGCAGCCGCTGGATCACTGCCCGGAGCCGTCGCAACAGTGTGATGCTAATACGCCGTTCCGCACACTCTCCGGTCGTTGCAACAATCTGCGCAACCCGAACTGGGGCAAGTCGCTGACCACCTTCTCGCGCCTGCTGCCCGCCCAGTATGAGGATGGCATCTCGGCACCCAGGGTAACTGGCGTCACCGGCACCCCGTTGCCCAATCCACGTACCATTTCGACAACGATCCATCCGGATATCTCGAACCTGCACACACGCTACTCCCTGATGGTGATGCAGTTTGCCCAATTTGTCGATCACGATTTGACGCTGACACCCATCCATAAGGGCTTCCATGAGTCCATTCCGAGCTGTCGCCCGTGCAACTCTCGCCAGACGGTGCATCCAGAGTGCAATCCGTTCCCCGTGCCCGCCGGTGACTTCTTCTATCCCGAGGTGAATGTGACCAGCGGCGATCGGTTGTGCTTCCCCTCGATGCGATCACTGCCCGGACAGCAGTCGCTGGGCCCCCGTGATCAGATCAATCAGAACACCCATTTCCTGGACGCCTCCATGGTTTACGGCGAGAACGTCTGTCTGTCCAATAAGCTGCGTGGTTTCTCGGGCCGCATGAACAGCACTGTGCATCCGGTGCGCGGCAAGGAGCTGCTCCCCTTGAGCGCCACCCATCCCGAGTGCAAGTCCCGCAACGGGCTCTGCTTCATTGGCGGCGATGATCGCGCCTCCGAGCAGCCAGGCCTGACCGCCATCCACACGGCCTTCCTGCGCGAACACAATCGCCTGGTCGAGGGTCTGCGCGGCGTCAATCCGCACTGGAATGGCGAGCAGCTGTACCATCATGCTCGTCGCATTGTCAGCGCCCAGGTGCAGCATACCGTCTTCAATGAGTTCCTGCCCCGCATTCTCAGCTGGAACGCTGTTAATCTCTATGGCCTGAAGCTGCTGCCACAGGGCTACTACAAGGACTACAATCCATCCTGCAGTCCAATTGTGTTCAATGAATTCGCCGCCGCCGCCTTCCGCATTGGCCACTCCCTGTTGCGTCCGCACATTCCCCGGCTGAGCATCCAGCACCAGCCCGTGGATCCGCCACTGCTGCTGCGCGATGGCTTCTTCCGCATGGACGTGCTCCTGCAGCCCGGCATTATTGATGAGATTCTGCGTGGTCTGGTGGCGACGCCCATGGAAACCCTGGATCAGTTCATCACCGGCGAGGTGACAAACCATCTGTTCGAGGATCGCAAGATTCCCTTCTCCGGCATTGATCTGATCGCTCTGAACATCCAGCGTGGTAAGTTATCAGACCCAACCTGATCGTTATGCCAGCCTCTAACACTATCCCAATCTGCTGCAGCTCGTGATCATGGCATTCCTTCCTATAACAACTACCGCGCCCTCTGCAACCTGAAGCGCGCCACTACCTGGAGCGATCTGAGCCGCGAAATACCCACCGAAGTCATTAATCGCTTCCAGAAGGTCTATGCCAGCGTCGATGATATCGATCTGTTCCCCGGCGCCATGACAGAACGTCCGCTGCAAGGAGGCCTCGTTGGTCCCACGCTGGCATGCATCATTGGCATTCAGTTCAGACAGCTGCGCAAATGCGATCGCTTCTGGTATGAGAACCAGAATCCTGAAGTCAAATTCACCGAGGCTCAGCTGGCTGAGTTGCGCAAGGTTACGCTCGCCAAGATTGTCTGCGAGAACCTGGAGGTCCAAGGCGATATGCAGCGAGCCGCCTTCGATTTGCCCAGCAATTTCCTGTAAGTCAAACAGAAAATCCTCTTTGAGAGTGGTCACCAATTGTTGTTTCTGTTGTTTCCACAGTAATCCCCGCGTGCCCTGCCAGTCCATGCCACAAATCGATTTGAATGCCTGGCGCGAGAATGTTCAGGGCTGCCAAATTGGCAACCGAAACGTGCGCGTCGGCGATTCCGCCTTCCCATCACCCTGCACCAGCTGTGTGTGCTCCGCCGAAGGCGTAAGTGTTACATATACATATACACAATACTCTATATATTCATTATCTACTTTTTATAATTATAGCCTCAGTGCGCTTCACTGCGCATCACCGACTGCGGCCAGCTGATTCGCCAGTGGCCCAAGGACGCCATTCTGCGCGATGAGGTGTGCAACTCTCAGTGCGGCATCTACTTGACCGGCCAGCAGGCAACCGGTTTCAGTCCCCAGCAGCGTCAAGGCCACGCTCAGTCGCGTGTCACCCGATCACGGAATCAGAACCTATTTAAGTTCCCCGACTTGACGCCGTTCATCGCATCCCTGTAATAAAGAAACGGGGCAAATGAGAAAGCAGGCTTTCGCACATGCTTTGTAAATAACTTTTGCGTTCTTTACATTAGTGTCTTCTATTGTTCGCTTACCTGAAGACTTTTCCAATGCATCTATCCTAAATAACTGACTCTAACTTTTCGTTACGGCATTATCTCGTAGTGCCCAACTCAACTAGGAAAAACCAACCAATTGCATTGCGAATGAAGCTTCGCGTGTAAAAAAAAATTCTTGTTTCGGCACCACCCAAATAAGTGATTCTATTGTTAGTTAAGCGACAACTAATTAATTAGCATTTTTATATATTGTATGTAATGTATTTTTTACCTAAACCCTATGAATGTCAAATATATGTACCTAATAAATAAAAAGAAAATTTAATAAGTGAGATTGCTTAAGTCGGGTCGGGACCGCCCGAGAATATATAAATATCAGGAATATATAAACTTGTGTCGCATAAATTTCCACAAACCATTTGGCATTTTCAATGCATTCATTAAATTAAATTAAATTTATTTTTCGCTATACGCGAGTTTCGCTGCTTTCCTGTTCATTACGTAGACAATTTTAGAAATACAAATTTGAGCTAAAAAAGGTAAAATATAAACGGCTGAAGTAACAGGCGAACAGAATTTACAGCAGGCCAACAGTCGGTCAATTTAATTTGCAAGCATCGGAATTCTCTTTCCCTCGGCAGGCGCACTTGCAAGAGAACACAATATGCAATATGTATACAGACAAAGTAGCAGGCAAGCAGCGATTAAAGCAAGTTGACATGTTAAAAGTTATTTGCAATACAGTGGGGGTAAACGTCGGACACTGTTTGAGCAGACGACACGAGACCCGCGCTGAGCAGGTAGGTAAATCGCAATATGTAAACAGTCCGAGCACCAGGCAAACAGAAATGTTAGACAGCTGCTTCACGCATGTGTCTAATTTATGGAAGCATGTGTTGTTGCTGTCAACAATCGAATTCAGTGCGACCAAACAGCAGAATAATAATCGCAGGCGAAAGCCAATCGAAATACCAAGCGAACAGAATAAACAGCAAGCAGCCAAACTACTTGAGCGAACGAAAATAAACAACAGCATGTGATGGCAAAACACATATGCCGTTATTAAATTGTCTTTCATGCTGCGTTTCTTTCTTTCGAATGGCAAGGCGTAAGTGCAATTAGCGATATACTTCAGTGTGTAGAACAGAGCAGAGCATAATTAATGCACCGTTGCATGAAGTTGGTGGACAGCACAACGAAAAAAAGCTTACAGTGTCGTCCATTACAATAGGCATGTTAGTTATGATTTTGAGGTGGCTTTTGTTTTGCTAAAAATTTGACATGTATTAACATATGTAGGTGTATAACAAAACGTATAAGTTGTTTAAATAATTTTTTGCTTTATTTAGTTTTGCTCATTGAACGTGGTTCCATTACAGCAAATAATTTGTGTAGTTTAGATAAGATCTCTATAATGCCGACAATAAATAACAAAACTCACAAAGTACGATTAAATCTAAAGAGGGTTCACTATGCATATACGTATGTATGTATGTATGTATATTAATGTATGTATATTTTATCTTTTATTTCACACCAAAGTACGTTAGACACAGACCGTTAGACGTGCTTCTAGTTTAACGCAGGTGTTTAACGCTTTGAATAAGCGGAAGTGAACAAAACTTTAAAGATACTTTAACTTTTGTTTTGGGCCCGATCTAAATAGTCAGATGGTACATATGATAGATACATACATAAATATGTGTATTGTATTTATATGATATATTATATATATTATTATCGCATATATATTTATAATAGTTTAATTACAATTATTTAAATTCGAATAGAGCGCACAGAGAAAAAATACATAGCGCTTAGTATTTTTTTTTTTTGTTAAGGTTTATGTTTATGTTTTTTTAAATGTTGTTGGTTGTAGTTGTTATTGTTTAACATGTTTAAGCTGTTGTGCTAACCACAGATAATTCAACTAACTGCCGCAGTGCATAGGACAAATAGGCATACAAGATAAAATACTTTTCATAGGATGTGGCTGTTGTTGTTGTTGTTAATCTGTTGCCTTTTAGTTGCATCAATAACAACAACGAGCAGCATAAACAACAATTAACTAATTTGTTTTTTTTTCTTTTTTTTTGTATTTTTTGGTACATTTTGTGCTTATATTTCTATAGAATTTGACTTCTTTGCTTTTAGGGTTTCTTTTTTAATCATATGTATATATATATGTATATGTATATATAGTATAGTATATAGCATATGTTGGAACTAAACTAAAATTGAAGTTACACACACAGCATATAGTGTCAATTATACATAAAGATAGATATAAGTTTACATACTCGCATATTTATATAGTTGCATATTATATATAGTTTATAGGAATCTTGCTATTTAGTTTTATGCTGAAATGCTTATGATTATGGTATGTTCTCATTTTCTATTTCATTTATTATTATTGTTTTTTTTGTTGTGTTTTTACGATAAATTTACGATACTGTTGCGATTACAATTGCTATATACAAAATGGGCGTGAGAAATGTGGCCTATGTACAAGGAAATATTTAGTTTTTTGTTTGTTTTTTTTGAAAGACAGTCAACAATTTTTTGTTTTTTATTTTTTGGCTAATAAACAGCGTTTGACTGTTTATTTATCCGCCAGTAAAGCGGTTTGCGGCCCATTGCTGTTGGTCTCCGAGTGGCGACGCGTCAGCAATTGATGTTGCTGCTGCTGTGGCAACTGTTGCTGCTGCTTCTGCTGCTGTTGGTAGTTGTATGTCAGAGCGTGGCCATTGCTGTACGGCAGACCATCGAGTTGACCAATTTTGCCCACAATTTTTGGTATTTTATCACTTTCCGCGCCGATGCCGAGGCCGAGGCCAATGAGGCCGCTGCCGCCAATGCTGGCGCTGCCAATGCCGCCGCCAATAATGTGCTGCTGGTTGTGTTGATGGTTGTGCGAGTGATGTTGATGTTGATGATGATGGTGATGATGATGATGATGATGATGTTGGTGTTGGTGTTGATGCTGATTGTGATGATTGTGGTTGTGCTGATGGCTAATGGCCGGCGTGCTTTTGCATAGCGCCACATTCCTATTGCCGCCACCGTTCAGCTCCTGGGCACCCTTCAGCGAGCTCGTCTTGCGCACTTGAAGGCCGCCGCGCGTCTGTTCGCAGCCCTTGCAGCGCTGTTTTTGGGTTGCGGCCGCTTTGCCTTGGCTGAGCGCATTCAAGTTGGCCGCCACCAGTTGGACCTGCAGTGTCTTTGAGGGCGAAACGGGAGTGCTGTCATCTTCGCCGGTGGGCGGCGGTGTCGAGAGGCGACTCGAGACGGTGGAGGAGCTGCTGGAGGAGATGCTGCTGCTGTAAAGATTGGCGGCACGTCCGTTCTCCGTATGGACCGTATGCGGATCGGTGTCATCTCTAACATTCCCATCAGCATCATCATCATCATCAGCATCAGCATCAATATCATCAACATCATCATCATCACTGGGCTGGTTGCTGCTAGGACGAGAAGCGATGGCAATGTTGTTAGTAGTTGCGCTGCTTTTGCCCACATTCAGCCCATTTACGGTTGCTTCAGCTGCTTCAGCATCAGCTTCGACCAGCTCCTCAACAGTTAACGCCTGCTTGCCGTCACCATTCGCTATCACAATTTGCTGCTGCTGCTGATCCTGACTAGTATTCGTTTGCACATCGTCGGCCAGATCAATCCAATGGCCCCGATTATCACGCACGCCCTCAACGAGCGGCTCCAGCTTGTCCGAAAGTTTCGCAAATGCCTGCAAATAAAGCGCAAATAAAAACAATTAAAATTGCCAGCTGTTCGGTAATTTGAAAGTTGAATAACTCACCTCATAGATGGGCAGACATATTGAGTCAATAAAGTTCACCTGCATCATGGGCAGCTCATCCTCCTTCTCACGATTCATGATATCCTGTTGGGAATAGAATTTTTTTGATTAATTTATAAAAGTGCAATTCAATTCAAAATTATAGCAAACAATTTCTAATTTTAACTGATGTTTGCAGATAAAATCAAGGTCTTGCAAAAACTTTCCTTTCTGTTAACGCAAAAAAATACCATTTCTAAAATATGTGCTGTTATCATCTATAGATAGAAGAACTTCAATGGCATTTTCTTTTAGCAATTACAAATTTATCTAAACAATATTTTCTAGGCTTGCAATCTGATTAATTGTTATTATATCTGTTGGACACTCACAATGGGCGTTATGTTGAGCTCCTGTTTCTCCATGTCGCCCTGCTCGAAGAACTCGGAGCTAACCAAATCGGCCACACGTTTCTCAATTTCCCACGGCTTTGTAATCGCCGACAAATCACAGACAGTCATGCTCATAGCACGGAGAAGAGCGCGCGGCTCCTCATCAACCCAATAGCTCAACGGCTCCTCTACGCTCTCCAAGAAGGGGCCACGTTTTCTGTGAGAATGGACACAGTTAGTTAAAGTTAAGTTGAGATAAGTTAGAGTTAACGCACTTGAAATAAACAGCGAGATCTGTGGACAGAATAGCATCCTCCAGTACGCGTATGACACGGCAATAATCATCCGAGGATAGATTGGCCAGGATTTGATTGCCGGGACTGTTCAGTATCATCAAGCACTGATCGAAGTGATGATGCTCCATTGTGGATGTCGAATACAGCTGAGCCAGTGGCGAGGATGCTCTGCAATTTCGAATGGAGTTTACAAATTTGGTATTTGCTTCACTTGATTGGAAACTCACTTGATTTGGAAGGAGTTGTTGGTCCCCCGATGATCGAGATCGTGGCACAGGCAGCCAATAATCAACGCCAGGCATTCAATTTCACCAAAGATCTTCCACCATTGTGTGGTCTACGAATATAAATACATATTAGTAATACACTGAAAAGCTCCTTCAAGGATCAAGGCCACTCACTGTCAGAATGGCAAACATCATCTGTGCCACGTTGAAGGCGTGTCGCCAATTGTGATAGGTTACATTGCGATAGTTCTTCTTGACGCTCAGCAGCCAACGGCAGAGAACTTCATAATCGATATGAAAACGCTCCACAAAATCGAGATCCAGAAACATGCGCAAACAGGCCTATAAATGGGCAGGGAAATCAAATCAGAAAATGTAATAGTTTATGGGGGATAAAGTTCAAACCTTTAGCGTATCATCGTCCTCAAAGTGTATATCATCGAATTTAAAATCGTGCAGACGAAAATGTACAGCGGAGGGCACGCGAAGGCGCTGTAAAATAGAGGAAAAATTTAACAAAAACGATTAAAATACAATCTAACAGATATCGTTAGGTTTAGCATTGGAGTTTAGGGAATGGACATACTTCAGGTAAATGTAGTTTTAGGGGAACAGGAAACTATAAAATAGAGAGTGTCTATCTTAAAATGTCTAGAGTAGTGATATTTATCGATATATATAAAAAAAAAAATTATTGAGCAAAACTTTGAAGACAGATAAAAAGTTAGAGAGAAAAAATCAATCAGAAATCATCCAAAAATCGACAAAAATTTTGTAAAGTCAGATTCCATAGCTCCCATATATCAAACCCCCATAACTTTGTCAAAAGTGAGCCGATTTTGACGTTTGATGGCATTTTGATCATGATTTGTCCTATATATTGCCTCCACATTCAAAATATATACATATTCGAAAATAAAATTTTTTTGAATTTTTTGGTCAAAAAAGCATGTTTAAAAACCATGTATAAAAACCAAATTTTTTTTCTTTATTTTAAACACTTTAAGCCGAAAAACCTAAAATGGTACAAATGAAAATAGCCAAAAAAACGAAAAGAAATCATACAAATCCCAAACCATTCGCCAACAGCGAGCTGTCGGGGAATGTTAATTGATGGCCACAGTAGCCACAGTGGCTCCGGATGTACTCGCACACACCGTTAGTCAAGTAAGCTGACAGAACTAGCAAAGGAGTTGCAGAAAAAAGGGTTTTTTTTCTGTTGCTGTTGCTTAGTTTGTTGTTGCGCAATGGCAAAAGCAGCGCAGAGAATGGCATAATTTTAATTAAAATTAATAACCCAGCATCAGCGTCGTCCACGTCGACGTCGACGTCGTCGGTTGACAAGGCGACAGGCGGTCATAATTTTAGCCAGCATAATTACTAGCAGAAGGTAGGGGTGAGGTGGGTAAGGAGGGGCCAGCCCAAGGGGCTGTAGAGGCAACAGGCAAGCGACAAGAGACAACACACACAAAGACAAACAGAGAGACAGATGCGAAAACTTGAACCAGTCACAGCCCAAGTCTGGGGGTGGCGCAATTGAAGGGCGCAAGGTGGGGGGGAGGCGGGTGGGTTGGTTTGGTTTGTCAAAGAAGGGACTCGTATAACAAATGCTCTTAGCCAGTGTGCGAAAGTTTCTTTTTGTCATACTTGTGCGAACAAACTAATTACAACTGTCAACACGTTGGGCCCCAAACCGGGAGCCGGTTGAGAAGGGGGGGGCGGCCGGCAGGAATGCGGGACAGGTTGCCGCTGCTGCTGCTGCTGCTGTTGCTTCTGCCACTGTCACGCAAAAATAATAAAAACATTGTAGCAAGAACAGAAGGCCAGCTACAAGAATTTATGGAGTGGCATAAAAATGAGGCAAGTAAATGAGCCAAGTCGTAGGTTGGCCCAAACCAATTGTCTATACAAATTTAGCGTGCACGCAAATAAAATTAAGCACTTAAATGCAATGATGCCTCCCAATGTCTCACTCCTATCTCTCTCTCGTTCTTTCTCTCTCTCTCTCGCTCTCTTGATCCCTGCGATAAAGTGTACGACACCCAAGGGTCCCATTTGACTTACGCGCAACCGATGAGCCTCGTCCATGGTGGCGGATGCATGATAGCTGAGCACCTCCAGGGTGACGCTCTGCTTGGCCATGGCCACAATCGCCTTCTCGTACATGTGCGTGTTGTGGATGCCCATGCCGCAGAATATGGCGAATGCCTCCACAAAGTTCTCATCGTTTTTGGTGAAGTCCTAAAAAAAAAACAAAACAGTGGAAAAAAATACCAAATTATTTACTTTACATCAAATGAAGACTTTGCCACATTAATTATAGATCTATATTATTATAATTATAGTTTTTAAACTATTTAAATACCAATTTTATTATCATAAAAAGTTATATTATGTATGTAAATACAAACTAAGTTTTAGGAAATACTGTAATAATAATAATTAATATAAACAAATATTAATTTTATACG
>SCDT01000421.1:62723-73559 GCA_004143765.1 Drosophila melanica
AAAGGTAAAATGTGTAAAATAAAATTTATTTTATTTTAATTAATGTTTAAATTTTATATATATATATATATTTTATATTAGCAATCGACTTACCAGCTCATCAAATTTATTTATCAGCTGTATAACGCCAATAATCTGGCCCAGCGAGTTCTTTATGGCCATGCAGAGTATCGATCGATGCTTGAAACTGGAATTCTCATCGACGCTCGCATCGAAGCGATCATCCTCGTAGGCATTCGGCACATTCACCGTCTCCCCGGTGGTGGCCACGTGACCGGTGATGCCAATGTTGATGGGGAAACGCGATTCGTAGGGGCTGGTCCGGGAGTTGGCCTCCTCCTCGCTGAGGTCGTTCGCCTCGAAGTCGAAGACGCGCGAAAAGCTGCCCTTGTCCGCCTCGTGGACGAGCAGAATCTGGACGCGCTGGCACTGGATGAGGCTCTGCATGTGGCTGAGTATGCGGAAGACCATGTGCTCAATGGTGCTCTGCTCCTCGAAGATCATGCGCGCCAAGTCGAGCAGCACCTGATTCCGTTTAATTTCCAGCTGAGATTTCTCAAACAACTGCGCGTTCCGCAAACCAATTCCACAGAACTGCAGATACGAGGCAAAGACCTTTGAAAACAAAAGAGGAACATGAATTATTACACAGACATTCATCAGGACAGACACAAACACATACGCACACACACACACACACACACACACTGAGATCTGGGATTATCCCATGTGCTGACATTTCGCAAAGCTTTTGCACAACACAGTTTTTCTCTTTGTTGAATAATAAATGCAATATGCTCGCGTCAGCACAAAGGAAAGAAAGAGCCTGCAGCGTTTGGCGGCTTACTCACCTTTTCATCGATTTCCGAAAAGCATTCACCGTTCATTTTATTAATCACCTGCGCCACGCCAATCACATCGCCACCAGAATCCTTGATGGGCATGCAGAGCAGCGCCTTGGTTCGATAGCCGGTCTGCGAATCAATTTCGCAATTGAAACGTTCATCCTGTAAAGAAAACGTGTTTCATATATTTGATTTTAAGTTTTATATAATGTGAAAATTGCAGTTGAAAAATGTTTTAAACATTTTCTAAGACAATGGAACTTAGAAATATATAATACTATTAATATATAACATTTTTATATATTAAAAAACAAAAATGTTTAAAATTCAATCTTCAAATTTAAATGCAGAAATATTCTTCAAGGCTTTCCTGGCTTTCAAATTTATTCCATAGGGAATATTTATGTCTATATTTCAATAATTTTTAGATCTTAGAAATAAATGAAAAATTTTAAAAAAATATATCAAAAAATTTACTTTTTAAAAATGAGTTTTTGGTTGGTTGAAATCAAGGAAGAGCTCAAATTGCCTTTAAAAATAAAAATCGGTTACGTTTTGGCAAAGCTTTTACAGTAAATTTTTACGGAAGAGTAGTGCTGATAGATAATGGAAGATTGATTTTAGAAACGGTATCATTATCAATATTCATTTAAGAGGCTTGTCAGGTAAACACTCGTATGAATAGAAGACTTCCCTCTAAAAATAGCTATTTCTTTTGACAAATGTGATATTTAAACGAGTGTCTAGACTGTCGCTTGTTCTCGGTACGAAACTGTATTATTAGTACATGTATTTCTCTGCTTCTTCCTTCTTCTGCTTTTTTGTACTCCCGTTTGAAGCTGTTAATTCTGGTATTTGTCTAGGTCATCATGTTTTTGGTCATGTTATTGTCGCTGACTTGCATTTTTGTGGTCTTTCATACGAAATTCGTCGAAAATGATGTCAGGCAAAATCCGCAAAAACTCGTGCTAACTTCTCTCCCATAGTTTCTCCCTGCCTCCATTATCGGTGCCTTCTCGTTCACACCAAATAGCGGAGAGTTATCAGTTGAACGTATACCTGTCTGTCTGTCTGTCTGTCTGTCTGTCTGCCAAAATTCACTTAATTGTGCTAAAATGTTTTGATAAAAGAACTAACACTCGCATCTGCGAAAGGGGAGCCGGGGGGAGAGGGGAATTGGGCAGGCAGTGCGCACGTGCGTCATTTTTAGTGCCAACTGTTTATTGTAGACGATTGTTAGTTGGCCATGCCTTAAGTTGACTTTAACAGCAACGATAAAAGACACGAGCCACAACTGAACAGTAATATTATTGTTTGGCCCGCGGCTTAAAGCCTTAAAAAGGCGCCTCTCTCTCTTTCTCTCTCTTCTTCTATCGGCAATGATATAATAACACACACAGCCTTGGCTAAATGCTGCCTTCAACTAGTCGTTGGCCGCAAGATTAATTACGGCCCAATTGGCTGCACAGCTGAGAAAAATGCACAAAGCGGACTGTTTTTGGGGCGAATTCAGTGAGCAATATTGAAACTTTTCAAATCGCAACAATTGCAAGCGGGTGTGCTCGACTGGAAGGTAAAAAATTGCCTTCAAACTAATAAAATTTACTAAAATATTTTTTTGTTACAATAAACTATAGGTATATCAAAAGGTAAAATTTATACTTATTAAAAAACAAATTCCACTTTGGACTACAAATTTAAGTTTCTAGAATAATTTTTATGCTAACAATGAACTTTATCGATATATTGATTATATAAGATATTATTAGTATATAGTATAAAAAGTTGTTAAGGATGACAATAATATCGGATTCTCTTAAATTTTCAATCAATCATATTTGTACAAAATCAAGTTCAAGTTTCAGACAACAAAAACTATATAAAATACTTTTAGTTCAAGAAATATTTCAATCAAGAAATATATGTTAAAAATCAATATATTCCTTGCATGTTCGAATATAAATAGGGTATACAAAAGCAATTTGGAGCACTCGAATAACTATATCCGTTGTGGCAGGCGAATGTGCATGTGTAAAGGTTTTTGAGTCCTACTACTCCTGCTGGCTTGCATCATAAATCTTGTGAGTCTCGAATTTGCCACTGTTTTAGGTTTTTTTGTTAGCTTGATTTATGGTTCCGAACGAAATGGCATTCAAATTTGTCAATTCAATGGTGAACTAGGAGTGAACGATGCTGGAAACTTTCCACTTGATGTAGCTTGCACTGACCTGGTAAGCATCTGGTATGTTGACCGGCTCGCCGCTCTCCGCCACGTGACCGGCGATGCCTGTGCCCCATGCAACGCGCACTTCCTCCTGCTGTTCCATTTCCTCGACGGTGCTGCGTGGGCAGACATCGAATAGCTTCGATACGAGGCATCTGCGAATGTTTTAAAAGCATTAAGTTAGCTAGATTCCCTTTACTGCAATAACTATTCCATATAAATAGTACGTAAATGTTCTACCCTCGAGTGGGCAGCAGAAAATAACAGAAAAAAAAACAAAATTATGAATTTCTTTGCAATTAGTTGCAACTACAAAATGGCGCCAACAGCCTGAACGCAAAAACTGGTCCCCTGTGGTCGCAGTGTGTGTGTGTGTGTGTGTTACAGTTATGAAGCCAAAACTGCAGTCGAGAAATCATAAAATGCCAAAAATAAATGCCATCAAAAGTGTTGCACAGACAAAGTTGAAGCTGCTGCTGCGCAAAAAGTTGGCAGCTAAATGGCTTTGGGCCAATGAAGTCATCGCCGCTTTGACATTAGCCAACAACAGTTGCTGTAGCTACGGACCAAAGCACTTGCCTGATTACCAAATTCAATTTGCACGACTCTTAGTGTTAAATTCTGTTGTAGTCCTTAGCAGCGACTAAATTTCAGTTAAAATGGAGGTAAAACAAGTTTTTATAGCTGCGCATTTTATAGTGCAAGTTTATCTGCATTTTTTAGGGCAACTCATTTGCTTTTTGGTAACAGCCAGCTAACCCTTAAAATAGCTGGTCCAAAAACTTTGCTTGCAACTTGCATAACACGAGTTGTTGTTCATTATATAAAAAATGTTTGATTCTAACTATTTTTCATAGAAACTTTAGTTTCTAGATATAATCTAAATCTCAAAAAATCATAAAATAAAATTGTTTCTGCTATGAATCAATACACTAAAATTCTAGTTAGTAATTTTAGAACATGAAGACTTTAAATAATATTTTCCAATATTTAAAATAATTTAATTTTGCACTTTAAGGAATTATGCTTTTTTCTCTCTTTTATTATACTCACTTCTTGAGTCCGTCGGCGCCATTGCAGCGTCCCTGCACCAGAAACAATGAGCCGCGATCCGCATTCAGCAATATGGAAACATTCTGCAGGATTTTGTGACACAAGGTGCGCACCTCCAGCTCGTTGCAAATGTCCTTCACCTGAAAACACAAATTGAAATAAAGTATTATTCAAATACCTGGACAATGTTCATAAGACTGTGAGATCTTGCAAGCCAATAAAATGTATGTGTATATAAAATAGCTTAAATCAAATACCTGGGCAAAGTATTTCGCAGAATTGTAAGCTATATGCGGCATCAAAATTGAATTTCTCAATAAGCGAGGCCATTACAAATGCACTTAATGTGGTTTCTGGTTCAACAAACAAGCCAATCAGCCAAATACAATAGAAGCACGAACTGGCCGACTGACTGACTGATTGACTGACTGACTGACTGAATGACACAGAGTGAGTGAATGACGTCTGCCACAATTTAGCACAATGATGTTTGCATGGGGCCGGGCCTCTCAACTGTTTGCTGATAACAACGTCAGCAGCTGCGACAAATACGCAGCATGTGTGCAAAATCAATTGAAACAACATAGAAAACTGACAGGAAGTGATTGCCTGGTAGATACACTGCATCAAAATAAGCTAGAGTATACGAAATTAGATATGTGAAAATGTCACATTAAATTTCATATTCCGGATTATATAAAATGTCATTCGTAATGAAGAAACCCGTCTGGCAAACACTCTGTAATACAGGGCATTAAAAACAGTTTGCCGTGTGCTGTAAGCTTTTTATGGTTAAATGACGCACAAGCGTGTTAACGATTCAAAATTGAAATTCGTTCGAAAAATGCATTCGAGGGTGGGCGGTCGTTAAGAATTTCCATGGTACAACAGGGCGTATGACGCATGTTAATTAAGTGATTTACAAAACTCAACGAATGACAATGATAATGATATATAAAATCAAAAAATGAAAATACAAACCAGCTCAAAAATTAGCTCCTTTTCGTCCAGCTGCTTCAGCTCGTTGCGGGACAGACGCTGCGGTCGTTGATGGCAATGGTAATAGGGAAACGTTAGCTGATTACCGCTGGGACTTGTTGCACTGATGGCTGTTGTTCCGCTGCAGCTGCTGCTGCTGCTGCCAACGGCGCCGCCGGCCTGATAATGACTGTGCTGATAATGCTGATGATTGTGATTATTGTGATGATGATGATGATGATGATGCTGCGGCTGATACTGATATTGTCCGGCAGCAACGCCGCCGGCATTTTGCTGCAAATTGCTGCAACTGCCGCTCGTATTATCCATCTGCGGACCGATGCTCAAAAACGTGAGCGTTCCATCGATGGTATTCACAATGGGCTTCAAGAGGCCGCCACGTTCAAATTCATGCGCCGAAATTTTGCTGCATGTGAAGAAAAATCGCATTGGATTAACCTTTTTATGGTAAATGAAACTGTTGCACTTACCGCACGGGCGTTGTGGCACCGGAGCCGCCACGTGAACTGCTCGTCTGGCCATTGGGATGTGTGGGTGAGCTGCTGCTGATGACATCGTTGCCCGCTGTGGTGGCATGTGCGACCAGCCAGGCGTCCACCGTTTGACGAGTCGCCTTTCTGCAGGAAGAGCGAGAGATAGAGTGAGAGAAAGTTCAGCACGGGGAGGTGTTGAGTGAATTTGCCGCTAAAGTGCAAACATATTAAAACGCTATTAAAAATTAAGCGTGTTTGGTCAGGGACTTTATGCATGCACGCCGGGGCCACATGCGCAAAATTGTCTAATAAAATGCCAGCTCATAAATATTCAGAGAGCGAATATATATATTTTTTGCGTCATGCCGCAGGCAACTCTCCTCGCCCAGCTGGCTGGCTGACTGCTCCGCAAGGACACATGCGGCTCGCAACACGCGCGAACCGCATAAAAATACAAGCAATCACAGCGTACAACTCTTTAGAGTGGGTGTGGTCAGGGGGCGGATAGAGCTAGAAAGCTGAATAGCACAATGGGCCAAATTGATGCAATCAAAAGTAAATAATTCAATAATTCAAAACTAAAGGTCAGTTTCCCTACAACACTATTTTTAAAATTTATATGAAATAATAGTAATTTATTTAAAATTTATATAATCTAATTAAAAATTATAACCTAAAATTATTTAAACACAACTTTTTATATTATTGATATAACTATTACCACAAAATGAACACAAAAAGCCTAAATCATTTGCAATCTGTTCAAAACAGCTGCTGCTTATGAAAACATTTTGAATTGTTGAGAATTATAAAAGCAAATTATTTTTGCAAATAAAATAATTTTGAACAAAGAAAAGTCCGTTTTCCCTATAAAAAAAAGTGAGGAATCAGAAAAGCTGGAGCATAGTAAAAGTCCATTTGGCTGACATATTCTTATGCAAAGTACACAAAATGAAGCCCTTTTCCGCCTCGTTTAATGTGGCCTGGCCACACGCCCAACGTTGGCCAACAAACTGTGAATTGTGTGGCAGAGGCCGGCATCGGATTTGTCTGTTGGCCATGAAAGTCCAATTTATGTTTTTAGTTGTTAGTGATTTTTATTATGTGTCATAGCCAAAGGCCGACAAACAGAATGTGCCTGCCACACACAGACACAAATTCCATTTGTCTGGAACCATCTCTCTCTATCTCTCTCTCTCTCTCTCTGTGTGTGTGTGAAAGCCAATTTCCGGTTTACGGCGGAAAAGGCCGGCCGGCCACATGGGTGCTCATAAACAAGGCCCAAAGCATGGCATCAACACACTGCCGCACATGACAATGCAATTTAAACAATCCTTTGTGGGGCCTCAAGTCAAATATATCATAACTTCAGTTTTTATACCCGTTCACGAAGCGAAAAGAGCATATTGTGTTTGCGAAATGTCTGTCTTGCCGAGTATCCGTCTGTACGAACGTCATTTTTTATGTCGTTGGCAGCTGAAACATGCATTATATCCGCGTGATAACATCAGATACAAATTGACACAAAATCTGAATTTTTAAAACTCCCATAACTTTGTCAGATCTGAATCGATTTTCACGTTTGATTTAATTTTTGTCATGATTTGCCATCTAGATTGATTCTACAGTTTTTAAATTCGCATTTTTTGTCAAAAATCATGCTAAAATGAAGAAAATTCGGACAAGTTATCCGATCAAACTCCCATAACTTTGTCATAACTCGACCGATTTTTAAGTTTGATGGCATTTTATTCATGATTTTTCGTCTAGATTAAATGTGCATTTAAAATATATGCATTTTTGAAAATAAAATTTTGAGAATTTTTTTTGGTCAAAAAGGCAAGGGTCCCCCCTTGTGAATTTTGGAAAAAATTTTTTTTTCAAAATTTAGAATTGCGATTTTATAGTTTTAATCGATTTTATTTGTCATAATTAGCATAAAAAACAACATTTGAGATGATTCTGAGGGGGTCAAATTTTTGGTCAAAAATCATGCCAAAATCGACAAAAATTTGGACATGTAAGGTTGTCAGATTCCATAGCTCCCACATATCAAACCCCCATAACTATGTCAAAAGTGAACCGATTTTGATGTTTGATGGCATTTTGATCATGATTTGTCCCATATATTGACTCCACATTTAAAATATATTCATTTTTGAAAATACAACTTTTTTTTAATTTTTTGGTCCCCCCTTACTAAACATGCCGAAATGGAAAAAAATTTTTACATGTAAAGTTCTCGGATTGTTAGTTTTTATCGATTTTCACGATTGATAACAATTTGCTTCTGATTTTTTATCTCGAGTATATATGCATTTAAAATGTATGCAGTTTTGAAAATAAAATTTGTTAGATTTTTTGATTAACTATTTTACTAATAATTTAATTGAATTATATTGGGGCACTGATATGCTTTAAAAAGTTGATAAAATTGACATTATTATCGAAACTTACCTTATGAAATAATCCTGTACAAACTCCTGATTCTCATCGAGCCACGCCTCCATGCGCGCATGTTCCGGATCATAGGGCCGGCTGTGCTGTGGCGAGGCCGTCTGATAGGCATGGGAATACCCCTGATATACTTGTTGCTGCTGCTGATAGTACAACGAGTGCGGCACCTGCTGCTGTTGCTGCTGATGCTGCTGCTGCTGTGTTGCATGTTGCTGCTGGTAGGCGGCCGCTGTGCTGGCAACAAAGCCGCTGCTGCTGCCGTTGATGTTGTTGCTGCTGCCATTTATGTTGTAGCTGTTGTTGCTGCTGCTGGTGCTGCTGTTGTTGTTGTTGTACTGATAGTGGGCGGGTTGTGGCTGGTGCTGTGATAGCGGCAGGGGGACACCGGTGCGGCTTGTGGCAATGAGCAGACTATGCTCACTAATACCGCACCCTGTGCCCCCCTGCTCCGCGGGCGTTCGACCCGCTAACTGAAGCGGCGTCGACGCTGGCTCCTCAATGCTGCGCAAATGCAGGCCTGCAACAGAGCAGAAATTGAATTTAAATGTTTATTTCAGGTTTAAATTGAAGCGGTATTAAATTGTATTTTATTTTATTTAAACTTTTCCATGTGCCGACAGTTTTTATGTGCGCGCGTCCCAATTCGATTGCATGACATTTGCATTGCAAATGGCCAACATATCCTTTAAGCCCACTCTGCAAAGTCACGCTCTCGCACCGGACCCCTTTTCGTTCCTTCAACCCCTTTTCTATGGACCAAATGCAAATTTCTGTAACAGTTTTTTGTTCTCGTTATAAATTTATAAGTTGAAAAGAACAAAAAAATTATATTAAAGCAAAATATTCTTTTTGTACATAAATTCAGTTAAATTGCCTTTTTCCAGCTCATCAATTTGGCTGTCTCGCACGTCTGCGCGACAATTAAGAGCATTTAATGCGCCCGCCACACGCTGCGTATACGTAATGGCCATAAATATGCGCCTCAAAAAAGGCTCAGACAGTTCAAGTGGTTTTTCGAAGCGTGGGCCAAACTGTGTGCCAAATTCACATTAACCGGAAATATTGGCAATTTCCTTGAAATATTGACACCGTGTACAAAAACCCCTGCCGGAAAGAACCCGCCTCCCCGCCCCTGCACTACACAAGTCTGGCGCCCATTGAGCGCCTGATTAAGTGCTAAAAATAGAAATAAATACTTGTATTCCTCTGATGGATGTCTAAGGATATCAGCACTACAGTTTGCCAGCCAACTGGAAATTCTGACTTCTCAAGTGCTGTGTGTGTGTGCATGTGTGTGTGTATTTGTGGGGGGTTGGGAGTATAAATTTGATTTATGATCTACTTTTTGGCGCACAGCATAGCAACAAAATAAGTCAAACACACACAGCCAACAAATAAAACGAGTTGCTCCTGTCAACTGATAATTTGACTCTTGGATAAGCTGACAAACTGAAGGATTTACAAATTGTTGTCGCTGCTCGTGCAAACTGGCTGTGTAGATTTATGAGTTTGGCTTTGACTCTTTTTTTTCTACAATTGCAGCTTTATAGATTGCAGTGTATAGATTATAGGAAAAAAGTAAAATTAAATTAATGTAAATATTTATTTATTAAAAAAAATATTTTGAATTCTTTTTGTTGTTGAGAATTTAACCAAAAATGTGGTTGCTGGTTTAAACAACTATGCAAATACACAATTTCCAAGAATAAATCAACTTTATATTTTCATTCGAATTTGATTTTTTAGTGGAAATTTTCTTTAATTTAAGCAGCAACACGAAATTTTCGGAATTCTGTTTTACAAACATTAAATTCCAGTTATATTTTTCACAGAAAATATTTTCTTCAAAATTTCCGTATTTTTCCCCTTTTTGGCACTCGAATGCGATTCACAGCTATTTTGTGCATTGTGAAATTGAAGCTAATCAGAAAATTTTATATTGATATTTTTTTTTTGTGTTTTATATTGTAATTTTGTTTGGTTTCCTTCTTAAGCTACATAAGCTTAAAGCCGGCTACTTAATGTTGAGAAATTTATGAGCAACGACACTGGAGGACGGGGTTGCTGGGCAAAAGAGACATGAGCAAGTGCTGCACTTACACATACATGCCACATGTGCGTGCCCCGCCACCCGTTTGCGTCGCGTGCTCCTCTGGTACACTTAATCTTTTAAGCTGCATTTGCCTTGCACAGGCAACATGCAACATGCTTAAGCTGCTGCAAAACATTTGGCAGCGCCACTCAAGCCCTGTGTGCCTTCTGCCGCGTCCCACCGCCCCATTTTTCCACCTCTCTGCCCACTCAAAGTCAAATGACAGCGTCATGGCTGAGTGGGCGCTGCCACGCCCACAGCACCAACACGAGCACTCCCCTGGCATTGGCACTCTTTGCTGCGGTTTGATGATGCGTCAGCTTTATGTAAGACACATGCATCTCAGTCCCAGTCCCAGTCCCAGTTCCACTCCCAGTTTCAGTCCCCGGCCCAGCCCCAGGCCCAGACTCTTACGCTGGCAATTTTTTACACAGCTCTGCGATGGTATTTCACTTTTAGCTGCAGAAATACAAAAAAAACTATACAAATACATTGGAATTTATAAGAGTTGCTTGACACGAAGTTGCATTTGGCGACAACTTTGAAATGTTTTAAAAATTTAGCCCAAAAACTGCTAAGAAAAAAAAATTGTTTAGCCTTAAAAAATTAAAACTTATCTTTTGATATTAATCTATTATAGATACATATTTTATTTATTTATATTTTTCATTTATTTATCCGTTTTTTTTAATC
>SCDT01000421.1:73723-100175 GCA_004143765.1 Drosophila melanica
AGTATAACATTTTTTAAAATTTAATGATCCGTCAAAAAAACTTGGAGAATGCTTGAAAATAAAAAAAATATTTTCAATGATAAATTATATGATAATAAATTATAGTATCTTATTGTTTGAATTGTTTAAGATTTATTAATAGTATTTATTATATAACAAAGAATTCGTTAAATATCAGTTTTTCCCATTTTTGTTATCATATATATTATATTAATATATATGATTTTTATATGGTTCAAGTATGTTATACCCTCGTTTAAGTGAACATCTTGTAGGGTATGCGTACAAATATACACATGTTATGTGCTGGTTTTGTTGTAGAAGCCAAATGCAAATTGAAAGTTGGCAAATGTGCAAAAGAGAACAATTTTCTTGTTCCCCTGTTTTTCGTGTTTGCGATTCGCCCCTCTCGCCCCGCATTCTAGATGTTATGTTAGCACAACGAGGGCATTGGATCGATGGGATAGTGCTTGAAAGAGAAGTTTTTTGCTATGTTGTTGTTGTTGTTGTTTTATTTTTGTGTGTTGAGTGTGACAAAATAGCTTAGTGCGAATTGTATCGTTGTCGGGTTTTTATCAACTTTTTTCCAAGTCATCTTAAGATGATTTTTAGTTTTCGGTTACATTTTCTCACCTGTTGTATCCTGCCGCAGTTGTTGTTGTTGTTGCGGACTATGCGTTGGTGTTTGTTGTTGTTGTTGTTGCTGCTGCTGATGATGTTTGCTATTTTTGTTCTTGTTTTTGTAGCGACAACCACGAAATCGACACATACTTGCCGCTTGGCCCATGGGGCCCGCCAGCAATGCGAATGTTAAACCCTCCGTTTTAATGAATTTAATTTTGTCAACTTTGAGCAGTGCCGCCGCGTAACGTAAATTGTATTTAGTGGCGTTGTTGTTGTTATTGTTATTGGTTGTTGCAGTTGTTGTCTTAGTTGAGGACTCAATTTTGTTGGCTTTATCGTGGCCAAATGGCCGCTAACTGACAGCAAAGACGCGAAGGATTTCGTTGTATTTTGTTGGCTTTGCAATTGTTTATTGTTATTGTTATTGCCTGGCTTAACAGCACTTTTTTGCACTTGCATAATAACTTTTGGTTGATTTTATCAAACTTTTGGGCGTTTTAATTGGTTTAAGTATTTATAAAGAGTTTTCAGTTTTGACTTTGAGCTGTTGCCTGTTTCCCTTGCGACACTCTCACGAGCTGTTGAGAATTTTATATTATGAATTTTACAAGGGGAAAAAAACTTTTTCTATTTTATTTTACATCAGTATATTTTTTATATTTATATTTTCTGCACACTTCCTGCTGCATTCTCCATTTCGCAGCTTTAAGCTGCGGCTTTGTGCTTCGACCAATTCAATTAACACTTAAGCCGCAGCCCAAATGCATTTCAGACAGACGCCAATTGATAAACAAACAAAAGGTCCAACGAGGTCCCTAACAACCAGCAAGGTAAGGGTGCGGATGGGGGGGAGAGGTGGACCGGCAAGTGTGGGCGGCCACACGACAGGCTGACAATGCAGCACACGTAGGCAGGCAGCGGAACGTCAGTTAAATAAAATCAACATGGCCAACAAATGGCTCCAACCAAGCGACCAAATACACGTAAGCCAAAAACAAACAGAGCCTTAATGTGCAAACACGACTAACAGCTACTCTCTAAAATAAGAGAAATGCCTAAAAAAGCAGAAATAAATAGTTATATATANCCCTACAAAAGCAGAAATCAATCGTTATATATATATATATATAAGATATATATATATATTTTTATTCATATTCTTCAATTTCGAACTAATAAAACAAATATCGAAATTAATTTAAACATGATATTTCTACCATAATTAAATTCAATTACAAACAAGTAATATTCAATCGCATTACAAAAAATTACAAAATGTGAATATTTTGTGGTTGGATTTGCCACTTAGAATCTGTCTGCAATTGACAGACAGAAAAAAAAGCAGACAAAACAAAAGTCACAAGTGGCAAGCACTTTGAAGAGGCAGACATTCTCTTGGTCGACGTCGCACTTTTGCACTCATCCGCTCAGTCAGTCAGTCAGTCAGTCAGTCAGTCAGTTAGTCAATAAGGCCCTGTGGTGTATATTGACAATCGGGTATTGAATTAACGGCAACGGAACGGAATTGGCTGGCACTCTTCAAGTGAAGAGATCTTCAGTGCAGTGATTTAATTTCAGCTGTTGCCAGCTGTTGCATCACTTGTTGGCAGCCCTTGGCCCGTTCATAGCTGACAGCGGAAATGATTTAATTTCCGTTTTGCTGTAGAAGTAGCAGCTAGAAGCAGCTAGCAGCAGAAGCAGCAGCAGCATCAGTAGACATCGCTAACAATAGACATCAACGTGGCAAGTGGCATGTGGCAGGCAAAAGGATTGTTGCAATGGCATTTCGCTATTGTTGGCCGCATTGGCCAAACTACTGATGTTGACTCTCGCTGATTGCTAAATTACAAAGAGCTTCAATTGGCTCCATTTGTAATGCCAGTTGATTCTCTGAATTTGAAATGTAGTTGCAAGTGCAGCTGCCTTCGGGCATTAGGATAAACCATTCAAATGTAAAAAGCAGCGCTAGGTAGGAAAATAATTTAATAAAGACATTTTTGTTATAGAATAAAAACTAACGAGAAGGCAGCAAAAAAAGACGAAAAGTAACGAGTAATGAAGTCAACGAGTAGCGTAAAAAGTAACGAGTAAGAGATAATGAGAAGCAGAGCAAAAATCTTACAACGAATAAATGTAAAGAGCGATTGAATTTATAGTAACGAGTAAGAAAAGACTAACGAATAAATATAAAGCGAGTTTGAGTATGATTTAACAAAATTAATGTTATTTTTTCTAAATTTAAGGATTGAATAAACGTTGTATTTTGTTCGTTCTGGCAGCAGCCCCAAAGCTATAAAAGAACCACAAAAATTCGCCAAATAGTTTTCTATGCGCTGTTAAATAGCTGTAGGCTGTGGCAAGTTTTGCAGCGAACTATTCACGAAATAACAATTTTAAAACTATTTTGCGCCCAAGGGGCAGTGTGTGGGCGGGACCAAGGGGCGTAGAGAAACCTTGAGTGCCCAGCAGGGAGTTAAAGTAATCCCACTTAAATTTCATGTGTTGGATATATTTTTAGCGTTTCCTTTCACATATATTCCATTCCAGAACATTGCATGTTGCAGCAATTTTCCACATTGCTCATACGCACCACAGTCACAGACTATTGAAATTGTGCTCTCTGCTAAACGATTTGCATATATTTTTGCTGTACTCGATTCTTCCCCTAGCAACCGGTGGGTAACCACAGCAACGACAACCACGAATGACAAAAAAAAAAAAAGCTTAGCCACAAAAACTATTTTTATGCCACTGGCGACAACCGCAGAAAGTCAGACAGACACAGAAATACATAAAAATACACACACACACACACACACACACACAACAGCAAAGACTTAGACGGTCAGTGGTTGGCGGTCGCTTACATTATGTCAATAGCATAGGTAAAAGTTATTGTGGACAGTGTAGGGGTAGGTACGGGCACACATTGGGCAATCGTCCGGCTGTCCGTGTCTGGCTAAGCAAACTCTGTTCATTAATGGCGCACGCCACAGTTTTGCGAGCGCCAATCTATGATAACAGATAACAAATGAAACATTGAGAAAAATAACGAAAGAATATCAAATATAAATAGATATACTTATATAAATATCTCGCTAATTCTTACGTAAGAAAAGCCCAAAGTTTTGACAGCAATCTCAAAATATAGAGTATAGTTTTGCAATTTTAATATAAGTTTGTTTTAATGAGCTGTTTTTTTTTTTGCAGTGTATACATAGTAACTAGAGCTTGTACACGCCATTCAATGGGTCGACCTTTTCATTTTCTTTATTCATTCATTTCATTTCACGTATTTTTTTTTGTGTAGCAATGCAAACAGACAACAAAGTCTACACACACACACACACAAAGTGCAAAAATTGGTGTGTTAGTGTGTGTGTGGCCGTAAGTGTCATTAGGCGGCGGCGACAAACGCGTCACGAATTTGAGCATCGATTAATGAAGGACGGACTGAGCAGGACACAGTGCAAAATGGACATTACAGGACCTCTGTGCAAGGGCCAAAAGCATTTGCATTTGCTCAAATGCTCGATTGTTGGATCAATAACCTGTTGCGCTGTTGTACAGTTGGCCAGAAGCAAACGTTTCTTTTGGCTTTAACATATTTCTTTGCGTGCGGCAGCCAACGCGGCGTATGCGTGATATAAAGGCTGAGTGGATTTTTAGCGGCAACTTGTGAATTATGAATTTTAACGCGAGCATTTTTTTTTTTTTTTTTGGTGTACAATAAATGAAAGAAATCTGATAAAAGATTAAAGGCAGCACGCTTCGCTGACTGCGTGCGCATGTATTACATCGAAAATAGAACAACAAAAGTACAACAATAGCCAGCTGCCAGACGGCGAGTCAATCGAGCTGCGGCAGTTAACCGGCATCCCAAATTGAGCTGCCTGTCTTTAATAATAATTGTGTGTAAATAAACAATAAATCTCATTATCACATTTGCCGTTCGTGTATTCAATTATTATCACAACAAGCCAAGCCACAAAACAGACTCCCAATTTTAACATAAGAGCAAAACTGTCTGGCAAATGACAATCCAACACAATACTTGGAAATATTAATAAAAGACATGAAATGAAGAAGAAGAAGATCAAAGAGTTGCCTACAAATTGCAGAAGTTTAAATGCCCTAACAGACAGTACGATAAGATGGTCTAGACTTGGCTCTACAAAGTCCTTTTTCTGAGAAGACATTGATTGTTCAATTGTTTCGCAGAAATATCTAATTTATGTTTAAGCTGAATTTTATTTCATTATTATTGTTAATATATTTATTGGATATTATTATATATTACATACATAAATTATGATATTGTTCATGACATATTCATAGTATCCCACAAAAGTGTATAAACATATTAAGGGCTTTGGAAAAACAAAAATCAAAAAGACAGACAATCAAAGGCAGACGCCGCAACGCGGGTAAACATCTTGATAAAAAGGCTCTTATCAAAGTTGCAGCAGACAGCGAAAACTTCCCGCCACACGTGTCTTTCTCGTTCTCCCAACATTACTCATTTTCTGTACACATTTTGCAAAACGTGTATAACTGTTTTATTATCATTATTAAAAGTGTTATTATTATTATCATTTTTTTGCAAAACAAATTGTTTAATACGCCGCTATTAAATGAAAATTGAGTATAGAATTCAGTTATGAGAACGCTTTTAGCTGACTTTAAATGTGCAATTTTATGGGCTGCACAGCTGCGTTGTTGGCGGGGCTGTAGGGAGGCGTGGCAACTACAGCTTTATGGTTGTCATAAAAATAGTAAGAGACAGACGGACGGACCAGCATTAGAAACTATGGTGTGACAAGAGCGCTCGTGTCTGCGCCAACTGCCGGCGACTGTAAACGGAGCTAATGCCGGCTGTTTTGACATTCAACTATCAAAACTTAACTATATATACAACTATATACGAACACACACACATACGCACAGATAAGCATTTGTATGTATTTATGTAGTAGTTTTTATTGTCATGCCACTGGCAATTTAAATATTATATTTGAAGGTCACAAACTGTTAGCCAAACGGCGGCTCATAAACGTTTTTGCCATTTATCTGACAATGAAAATGCTACTTCAAACGAGGAAAACCCAAAAAAGCAAATAAAAAGATGTCTTCAAATAATAAAGAACGGCAGAAATTTAAGAAAACCAAATGAAATTTAATAAAGTGATATAAAATTAAATATTTCAAATTAAACATAAGTAATATTAAATAAAGTGATAGCAAACAATGCAATAATTGTGAATTTAAAAAGTATATTTTTGGTTAAACAATAATAAACAGCTTTAAAAAGGCTGCCACTGTAATTACTAATAAAATTTGTTCTTTCGTTGCGCACACTTTGTAGTAAATTCCCAAATCTCAGAATGTATTATTTGTGGTCTTTTTGCCATTAAGCAAAGATTATATTTCGGCAATATTCATAGGGGCAGCTCCCGTATTGCTTATTTCATAGCTGAATACTCGATTGCTTATCCAATGCCCGCATATGCCAAACACACTCGCACACACACACACATCGTACACACACTGCGTATGAGTAATTTCGCATACAAAACGCATAAAAAAACAACAAAATCTAATTGCTGTTTCCATGCGAACGACTTTAATTATAGCTAATTTTAATGGCTTGTATGCAATGTTTATGGTGGGGCCCCCACACTCGTTAAAGAAGAAGCCGCCGCTGCGGCCACGCGTCGTATGCGCAATAATTTCGTTATATTATTTATTTAATTTTGTTCATATGTATTTTTCTTTTTGTTTAAATTTTTATTTGTTTGCGAATTTTGAAACCATTTTATTGGTATTTAAGCAGCAGCTTTCTTCAGCAGTTCGGTGTGCGCTCGGCTGCCTATCACATTTCCAATTTAAAACAGAGAGAAAACGTTGCCTCGCGCTGTCAGTCGTGCAACTTGAGTAAGATTTTCAATTTATACTCGCCGGCGTTTGCGTTTTATTCGGTTTCTTAGATGAAGAAATATTGAAATTGTATGCGCCATAGACGACGACGACGACGACGACGACGACGAGGAAGCCGCGCACAGCATAGAGAAGCGAATATAAAGCAGCTAAGGCGTTGCCAGCTAGTTTCTTATCATAAATCTTTTTGTCGCAAACTTATTTAACACCCCTTCCGTTCGTTGTACTGTCAAACTGCTACTTGCTTCCAGTTATCCCGGCTCCTGTTGCCACGCTTTGCTGGGCAGCAACAGAAGCAAGAAACAAATAAGAAATGTGAGAGTTGTCAGTGCCTGACAGCCAGATATCCTGTATCCTGTGTCCTCAACTTACACAACTGCAATCATTTTCATATTTATTGCATACTTAGCGGAGCTGCGATGCTTATCGCCTGGAAGATATATTTACGATAACAACAAACATGATCAGTTAATATATAAACAGACCAAAAAAGTATTTATGTTGTTTTTAAACTTCAGATTACTTTTGAACATTTACAGGGTATTCAGCACTGTGGCTCACCAGTGACCTTTACAACTAATAATATATTTATGATACCCTTCCTTGGCAACATTTTCATGAGCCCAGGGTATGAACAAAGCAAAAGGCTGACAACATTTTAATACAGAGCGTGTTCTTGTTGTTTATGTCCAATGTGTGCAGCATACTTTTTTACTTCTGCTCAAATTTTATTTCTTTGCCGGAGAAATTCAATCTTCAATGCTACGTAAAATTAATAATTTTGCATGTGAAATATTTGCGCTTGGCTAATTTAATAACTGCAGTACGAAACGAACATTTGATGATTTTGCCAGGGGGCTGTAGGTGAACAGGGATCAAAGCTATATATGTATATATATATAGCGCACGATAGAAGCCTGCTCGCATGTCCTGAATGACAGACGCCCCGCTGTGTGTTTTGTGTTTGTCTTGCGTTTGAGTTATCATTATGACATGCTCAAAATTACCAATGACAAACGTGCCCTGACTGTCAAACAGACAAACAACTGAGCTGAGCTGAGGTCAACCCACAGCGGGGCAGTGGTATATGGAGGGCGTGGCACTCTGATTGCTCCCGCTCAATGTTTCCACCGAGCAGCAGACCACAGAAACATGTCAGACAGCAGCGGCGAAGCAAAATTAGTTTGTTTGTCTACAGCTTCGACTCGACTTTGGCTCAATTGAACTGGTCGCTGTGTGGTTTTGTTGGGGTAGCCAGGAAACATTCGGCTATTGCCAAGAATTTAAATGGCACATTTAAGATTTTGATTAAATAATTTTATGTGCGGCAAACGCATGTCAACGACTAATGCAGCAGCAGCAGCAGCAGACCAACATCTGTGCCACAGGCTCGCATTACGCATACGTCCTGTTGTCAGCGGCTGGTATTTTATCTAATCTGAGTGTATTATTCTACAGCGATTTGAGCATGGAACTTATTGTCAGCTGCTGCAGCGGGCTCGTTAAAGAGATCTATGAAATTCTCGCATGTTCCATGCAGGTCAGAAATTTAATAGAAAATATGTTTCATGTAAAATATAACCTATTTATTTAGCGCCGACGGCAACTGTATTTTTCTTATTGAAAACGAATTGCGAATAAACAAGAAAATTGTTGAAAACAATTATCATATATTTGGTATTTCAACGTTTTAACCGCAATATTTGACAAGCTCTTCTTTCAAATTTACAATGCAACAACAAATTTATAATTAAAATTCCACATTTCGATTGTAATTCGCAAAAAAAATAATAATAATAATAATAAAATCGATTGTGCAATAAAAACAGATTTTATAATGGCGCAAGCAATACACAAATCATTAATTAAATTATGTGACAATAAAATAATCCGCGAACGTGAGCCGATAAATCACAACCCACACACAAAATACAAAATTTATATTTATTTATTAATTAGCGCCGTGGCGTTTATGATTCGTTGCCAGGAAACCAGGCTCAACATATGAAAAATAAATAAATAAATAATAAATTCAAGCATTTAATAAGCCAAGTTAATGAAGCGGTTAAATATAAATATTTTTTATATATATGCAAAATATTCTCGTTTCTTGTAGCGCAGTTTATTTTTAGAGTGGAAATGTTTCGAGTGTCCAAAGCGACAGCAATTAGTGGGACAAAAAGGGAAGCAACATTTTTGACTTGTTTGCTTTCTTGGCTAAAATTAGCCAGAAAATGGAAACAAAGCTAAAAAAAAAAATACAGTAACCCGAAATAAAAACCGCTGACCGCCGCTGACTTGCACTTGGCCATGACGTCAAAGCCAGCTCCACACACTAATGAAGAAAAGTAGTTGTTTATTTTAGCGCTGCAACGTTACCAAAATAAAGGGGCGGCAGGTGGGTGTGGCAAGGCTTGAAGGCTGCTGCAGCTGCGGTCAAAGCGCCAGCAACACAGTTGTGTGCACACAAAAGTGGCAGCCACTTTGCCGCAAGCGAAGGCATTGCATACTTTGTAGCTCAACACACACATACACTCACGAATACACTCAAACACACACTCACACACACATACCTGCATTTGCACTTGAAGCATTCACAACTTAAAGCTGACAGCATTTAAGGCAATTAAAAGCAGCAAAGAGCAAGAAATACTCGTATTTGCAATAGTATCCACATTCACACCAACACTTACACACACATAGACATTCGCATTCGCATTCAGTTCAAGTCAACCATTAAAATCAACAACAGTCAATGAACCTCTGTGCAGAGAGGGAGACTCCACAAGCAACAAATACTAAACGTAGAAAAGGAAAAAAAATTAAATAAAACAAGTAAGCGTAAATTAATTGAGTTATTTTCACTGGCAGATACCCTATAAGCAGTTTTGCTAGCAGAAATTTGTTGGTTAAGAAAATCCAAATTGGGGAATGAAGACTCTAAAAGATTCAGGCGCTATGTTAATTTTTATCAACTTCGAAAATAAATAAACAAAAATAAACAATTTATTAAATTTTCTGTAAATACTACTTAATAATATATAGATATATATGTGCAACTTTCATATACCCACTTTAGCCTTTTCAATCTTTACAGGGCATACAAAAAGAGTGCAGACTTGCGGGTTGGGGCGGTGCCTTTAGGAGCGGGCCACGCAAGTTCGTAAGCTTAATAACAGAGTGTGCCCGATTCGCAGTCGTTGTTGCTGTTTGATTATCGTGTCATTTCTTTGGCGTATTCATGCACTCATTCATTCAGTTATTCATTCAATCGCATTCACTCGTTCAATGAAACGCGCGCGCGCCAGCTCTAAGACAATAACAAGAAAATGATACGAGTTGTCGCTGTTGTTGTTGTTGTTGTTGTTGTTGCTGTGGCAGTTGCAAGCTGCTCGCAGCTTGTGCACTTCTCCTTCATATAATTGTCCAGCTACAACAACAACAACAACAAAAACAGTTTCAAAGTGACGCCAGCGTCAGCAACGAACGCAACAATTTCTGTGAATGGCTGCCCATCACTGCCCGCCTGCCACACCCACCGCACCACAGCGGCGCACATAATTCCCAAAATAGAGAGGGGGACCGACAACAAGGAGCCAACTTGGCTACTTTGCATATATATACCCTGGCATGATCGAAATAGAAGAGAGTATACTAGACCTCGATTCTGGATTCAAACTTGGAATTTCGTTTTATATTTCTTCAGTAATGATAAAACGGTTTTACTGTAAGTTCAAGAGCAGAAACGTATTGTATTTAAATATGTGCAAGTATTTTTTTTTTTTGATATAAGACTAGATACTCTCAGTTCAAGAACAAGAAAAACTAGAACCAATACATATCTTTAAACATGGCTAAAGCGCACGTGTTAAATGCCCCACTCAAATCTTCGAGTGATTGCATTTGACCTGTGAGTGTAGGCAAATGAATGACTGGTAAGGGTGTGTGTGTGTGTGTGTGTGTGTGCACAACCACCGCTTTGTGCTGGGTGCAGTTCAATTAATCGGCTGATTGCGCACACACTCCCTGTCCAATCTTCGCACACCCACACAGGGCGACCATTCGGGGCGACAGACTGGCAGAACTGACTGTTTAAGATTTTAATTAATATGTCAAATTAATTGCGAACTTTGCGAAATGCATTCGAGCATTTAGAGCTGATCCCGCAATTTTAATTTAAATGTAATTATAATCTGAAAAACCAATTTGCGATAATCAATCATAAAAAAAATGCGACATATATAAAATATTATTTTGGTTTTTTTGATTTACATTATTTTGTGTGGTAAATATAATCAATGTGTTAAATCTGATTTCGCATTAATGCGCTTAACAACAAGAACAAAAATTGTCATATTTAATTTGGTTGACATTCATAATGAAATCTAATTAAGGCATTACGCGGCGTATACGCAATACAGAAAATAAGCGAAGCCTCAATTATTGTGAATGGGTTGAAAGTTATATGATTTATTATATTATTGATGATTGATTGAAAAAACCAAATTTTTATTTTTTTATAGTTGCAGAATCGAACGGAAATTAAATTTTCCATTTTCATGTTTGTTTTAATACTTTAATGTACAATTTTCTGACATAATTTATACCTGAATTGTATTTTTTTTTATATGTCTATTACTTATTTTTTTTATCTATTATATTACTAATTTCAGAAGTTGAAACTTGAACATTTTTACTTCACCACAGAACGCATCATATGTTAATATGATTTTCCACCAATCATTAGCAACTGTCGCATTGAATGCACAAAGTTTCCTTGGGTTTTCCTTCGCTGAACAGCATGAAAAATGTTCGGTTAGCACTCAACCTTGACCACCTGCATGACATTTTTCAAGTCCTTTGCATTGAGGCGTGCACTCAACTCAACTCAACTCAACCAAAACCCACATGGCAATCGAATATATTGTTTAATAAAAACAAAATGGAAGCAAAGGAAAACCTTAAGAAAAACAAAACCCTGACAAAAAAAAAGAGACTGTCAATAAAACCTGTCAAATTTTCTCGCTGAAATGTGTTCAGGGCAGTTCAAAGAACCGCATGAAACAACAACAACAAAAATTACCTCCGCAACAGAAAGATGTCATTGAAAAATTACTCATACGCCACCGTGGAAATTTTTGCATCTTAACAAATGATAAAGACGAATTTGTTTTCAGTTGAAATTCCAAAGCGATGAGTAGAAATTGTAATGAGTGTGAGAAAATTTCCATGACTGCATGAGTATGAAAATTTCGGTAGAACGCATTTTCGAACCTTAGCCAACATTTTGCCAACTTTTGGTTTTTGTTGTGACGTCAAGTTCCAAAATTTGATATTTATTAATTAGCGCTACGCAAAAATTCTCGCATGGCGCGCAACATACATATTTTATTCATATGCGAAATGTGTGAAAATTTAATCAACAAAATCTAACACACACACACACACACACAGAGTTATACAAAGTCGCAATTTGAATTGAAAAAAAGTTTTTTAGCTGCTTTTTTTTTGGCAAACATTCTCAAATGTTGCCAGCCTTATTTTATTTACAAATGCTGCGTTTTATTTTGGCTGCTAAGTAATTAAAAATATTTGTAATGAAAATTTTGGCACTTATTTGGCAAAAATAAATTAACAAAATCGTTTGAACATCTGCCAGTTGGCGCAGGCCACAGATAATCGCGTGGGTAAGGTAAGTGCTATGAATGGACTTTGAATTGGGCATGGAAAAGGAATCAAAGAAAAGTAAAATAAATTTAGTAAAAAATATATATGAATTGTTGACAGTGCGACACAGAGTGCTCTCGATTATAAAAACTAGGAAAACTTTGAAGAAATTGATAGAACTTTTGAAGAACTAAATGAAAAATAAAATTTTGGTATTTATTTTGCTAACCTATCCCTATGAGCAAATCAATTAGCTGAGATTTTAAAGGCTGCTAACAAGAAATTTCAGGGTTGACAACATGCTAACAATAGTTTGTAATTTTTGGTGGACTTTGTTTCCAAGCCAAATGTTGTTGTAGCTACACTCGGTTATACGGTGATGAGTCTCGAGTCGGTCTCGAGTCAGAAACCAAGTGTTAATTAGTTGTTGATGAATTGAACTCACGCAGACGTTACGTGTCATCGTCCATAAGACATATATGTGCAACTATAGAGAAAACAAGACGATCTAAATTTTCCAGTCGTAAATAAAAATACGCAAATATAAATATAAATATAAATATAAACATAAACATAAACATTAGTAATAACAACACAAACAGAAGCCGAACGGAAACTTTTTTACATGCGAATTCCATTTGAATCGCAAATGTCATTGAAGATAATCAACAGAATTATCTATATAAATAAATAACAAGACATTTTTGAATTGTATATCGAATCGGAATCGGCTTTTATTTGAGCGCATTACCATGAACCAAGTGCGCAAATACACCTCCATTATATTAATATATATCTATCCCGGAAATTTTTGTTTATTTATGCATACACTTATAGGCATTTAGGGCGGGCTGGGGTTCTTTTTTTTTTGGTATTTGTGAATTTTGAGATTGGAAAAATTTGCTTTTCACTTGGCACTTGTAATAGCTTTGTTTGTTTATTTTGCACCGATGTGAACTCAGAAATACATACAAATGGGCAACACTTTGATTAGATATAGTTCACGGAAATAGGTCAGCTGTAATATCAGATATTTGAACTTAAATTGAGCAAATTTTAAGACAATTGAGGATCAATGAGAATTGGAATGCATTTGTACAAACTTTTGCTCTTGCTTTCATAGTAACAATATTGAATCAACAAAATGATTAGCTGTCACATTGTTTTCTAGTTTATTCATGATATTATTTTTAATCATAAAAATGCATACATAAAACAGATTATTCACAGAACAGACTTTCTTTTATTTTAAGCTTGACATTCAATAATTCCATAAATCTTATTTCATGTGTACTTCACTCGAATCGTTTTGCAGCTCACACGTTTGCCACACGCCGCCGTGCAATAAGCAACGAATCAAAAAAAATCGCAACGAAATTTCATTGAATTTCATTTAATATTCTTTTTGGTCAAAATAAACAACAGAGCCAAATGTTTATTCTGTATATTAATTTGATTTCTCAAAGGCTGACTGCAAAACCGTCAACGCGTGTGAGTTCAGTTTGGGTCTTTGGCTTGCGTCTCTGGAACGGGGTCCGGTCTGGCTTGAATCGGTTTCGTTATTTTTTTTTGTCTTGCTGCCGAGCACAGCATAAATTGTAAGGCGATGCCGCGAACGGGCCTGGGCGGGGAGGTTGTGTTCAGGCCGGGTATGTTTACAATAATCAAATTATTGCAAGACGTTGCACATTAATAAGCGCAAAAAGAAAAAAAATATATAACAGTTGGCGAAACCAGAAAAAAAGGTTTCGCGCCACAGAAATGAACGTTGCGTTTTCTGGGAAATTGAAATTTAAAACGCCTTTTTCGAAGGGAAAAAGGGAAAAAAAAAACACAAAGAGAAAGAGTTCATTGTAAACAAGAAAGATGAAAAGTAACTGTAGAAGTGCGCAAATTTGACATTATTTGTTAAAATAAACATTTTATAAATATGTATTTAAAAATCAATATGGTTACATTACATTCAGCTTTTACTTCAATACTTTCAATATATTACATAAGATTTAAAAAAAAACCGCTTTTAATTACTGTAATAAAAATTTCAAATACAATTATTTTATATTGGGAATTTTTTTAAATAAGATAAAAGAAACTATACTTTAGTTCAAGTTCAATTAACTAATCGCAATTAAACAAGTTTTAACACTCAACTGGCCTATTTCACGACTCGCATTTGCAAATGTGATCAGACACAGACGTGTCATTTGTTAAGGGTCTCCGACAAATAGTTCAACTACAGCGACGCGATTTTTCCCTCCGTTTTCCCCGTCTTGAGTTGAGTTCACGTTTCGGATGATTGCCCACAGAGCAATTAACTAATACAGTAAAAACAAAAGAGAACTGATTTATGCAACTTGCCGAAATTGAAATACACTTCCAATTGCAAATAGATTATCATATAAAATCTGTATTTAACTATGATATTATATATTTTATTAGACACAAGTTGTTAGAAATATATTATTTTATTATTTATATTTAATACTCTTTTGTTTACAGTTTGTTCCAATGATATAGTAATCCAATTTTTAATAAAATTTATGAAAATTATGCGTTACATATTTCTTGATAACACCCAAATACCCTGTGGCAGGGTATAAGTAAACTGCACTTTGCCTAGAACAACAACAGAATCGTTTATGCAGGCGCCACAGCGCACGTTGCTCGTTTGCTGCCTGCTTCAATTCGCCCCCCCTCTCTCGCTCTCCCTGTCTCTTTCTCAGACACACACGCCCCCCTCTCTGGCTCTCTGGAGTGTAAGGGGCAACCGTTTGGGATTTAAGCATCAATTTTAATTCTATATACTTTTATATTAAGCGCCTGGAAAATTTTCCACCAGCTGTGCACGCGAGTAAAGCAAAAATGAGAACAAAAACAGAAAAGGCAAGAAAATAATAATAATAATCTAAAACAAAGCTGCAAAACAAAAGCCAAATGGGGAAAAACATAAATAAACAGAGACTAGACTCTGAAGAGAGCGAGAGCCGCGAGAGAGCAGGCGACTTGTCACATTGCTGATAATGTGGGGGAGCTGCTCTATCTATGTGTATATGCTATATTTCATATAGATACAAATGGACACACATACATATATAGAGTATATAGCAATTTATATGCATGTTTGTATGTTTTAGTGGCAATTAATTAATGAAAATTTGTTTGCATGGCTGCCAAAAATGTAGATATATTGGATGGCCGGCTAAGCTAAATAAATTTTATTAATGCAGATTTATTAATGCGAACTTTGCTTTATTTCGCTCGAATCTAGACAAAGCGTGCGAGCGAGACCCACATAGCTGTCAAGTGAATGAGTGCGAGTGCGAGGGCAATCCATGCTGCTGCCCTGATAAGCACAAAACGCAGCAGCTAACTGCGCGCGTCGCTTGCGGCGAATTTGAATTTGAGCGACGGCGGCGAGAGCAAAATTGATTGTGAGAGAGCGAGAGAGACAGAGCGCAGCAGCAGCGCAGGTATGACGACTAAAACAGCGAGTGGGCCTGCCTGCCAGCCCCCACTCCACAAAAATAAAGCAGCGTGCGGGCGTCGGCGTCGCCGTTGACGTCGCTGGTCGCGTGGGCAGCGCCATTTCCTCCATTCAATGCATGCACTCAGACGATCGCTGTTGCTTAATACCCTGTAACCAGAACTGACTGGCATGCCTATTGCATATACGTTGCCGATACCGTTACTCAGTGAAAGGAAAGCTTTTGTGTTTTTATGACAGCTTTAAAGATGTTCTGACATTTATTTATTTTTTTTTTAGCATTCTCAATTAACTTTTATAAATATATTTGAAGCCAAAATATTAATTTTTTTTTAGGAAAAACTATACCACAGGGCATTAACAAGTCGCATTGTACTTTATTTTCCCGCATTTTCCGTTTTCGTTGTATTTTATGTTTCATTTGGCACACATTTTATTCGATTTATGACGCAAGTTGCGCTGCCTCCAACAAGAAATGCCTTTCAAATGATTCACAAATCTATCAGAAACCGCATTTGACATTCCCCCACAAACCACTGGTGAATTTTGCAAGAAATTCATTGTTTAATACCCAAGAAAATTCACAGTAATTAATAAAAAAACAAAATAAATCTGACTCAGAACAATTAATAGACGAATGATGCCAAAGAGCAATGGGAAAGATATAATTTACGAATCTGTGTATGAATATATATATAAACAGATATCGTGAAATTCTACATATGTTTACATATGTTTATTTTACGGGGCAACCTTGGGCCATCGAACTTGTCTAACCGAATATATATTATATATATTTGTAGCCCGAATGTCGGGCAATATTTTATTTATTTTATATGCTTATAATTGTGCAAGCAAAAAAGCCACGTTGGAATGTTGCCAAAAATAAAAACAAAAATACTGAAGAGAGACACATCAGATCATATGATTGTATCATATGAGAGACATAAACAACAAATAGAATTTATACCTGAAATACGGTTTCATTCAACCTGATTTATTTCTGAGTTATGTCAAATATTTAAAGTTTAATTTTTTTCTTCTTATTTTTAAAATTTCAATATTTTCATGAACTTAATATAAAAAAATTGTTTTCTTTTTCAGTTATTTTATTGATCAATACACTCAATGCTGTTTATCGTTTTAGTGCTAATTTCAGGCAGCATTCATTTCTATATCAAATTTCAGAACTTTATTTATCGCAAATCACGAGTTATAAAATGTTATAATATATATATTTTTTAAAAGCTTGGATAAAAATCAACTTTTATGTTAATTATTGCCTAAATTCTTGACAATTTACGATCTTTTAATTATTTTTTTAGTATTTTAAATTCCTTTTATGATAGGCGACAAAATCGCATGATTTAGTCAAAGTTGTTGATCAATTTAAATAATTAATTTTGGCAATGCATTTTTTGTCTAATGAAACAAGTTTTGCAACGAGAATGTTGAAATTCTTCTTCTTCAGCTCGCTCTTTAATTATTCGTACCATAAACAAGATGCAAATTAAAAATGTTCACAAACGAAAAAAAAAAGTTGACACGTGCCTGCCACAAACAAAAAACAAAAAACAAAACAATAATACGAATAACAGCTGTTCCCCAATGTTAAGAAAACAAAACAAAACAAAAAAGGGAAAGACAGCAAAATATAAAAGCACGATAAAAGGTGCCAAACAATAAACAGTTTGAGAGCAACAATAAAAACAACAGAAAAGTTGACAATAGGTTTAAGGTAAAGTTCAAAGATTTGCGAGAAGCTATTAACATAGATCGCAGAAACCCCATTTAACAAAAATAATAAACACGCAAAAAAAAAGCTTAGAAAAGAAGAAGAAAATAATCATATGATACTTAGTTATCATCATGATAATGGCAAAGAAACGCCGCACTCCCCCCTGCCACCTGTCTAGGAAGTTGCTTTGACGTCAAAGAAATTGAGCATAAATTAAACAAAATCAGTTGAGCAATGACAGAAAGCGAAATATATGGGAGTAGATAGAGACAGAGAAAGATTGTGGAGGGGTGAGAGGGAGAGGGAAGAAAACATTTTTGGAATTGGAATTTGCCCAAGAACTGTTAACCCACATAAACGGGCCAAACAAGTTGTCAAAGCTAAATCCCACTCAAACGACCAAAAAGAACAACAACAAAACAGGAAGAATACCTCGCAGTTCTATCTTAAGTGCAGCCTCCCCTCCCCTCTTCTCCTCTGACCACCTTCTGTTTAAGGCTCGCCACAATAATCCAGGCAGTAATTACCATATACGTAAGTTGCCAAGCAATCAACTCGAGATCTCTTGCACTAGTCTCTTTTGTCTGAATGCTATATCGAAGACACCCGTTGCCCCCTTCTCTGGCCCAACAACTGCTCTTGCTCTTGCTCTTACTCTGTCTCCCTCTCTCTCTCTCTTGGCTATAATAGCTGCACTTTTACGGCAGTGTGAATTGGGTCTGTGGCCCCAAAGCGAGGATGGCCATGAATAAGGAGATACAGAGAAAGAGAGAAAGGGAGAAAAAGAGAAAGAGAGGGAGCGAGAGATATAAATATCATAAAATTCGAAACACTCTTTAAATATATTGCGAACTCATCTGGATTGTGAATGGACTCTAACATAATGACAAAAAGTCCAGTTAAATATATTAAACTGTTTAAGCGTGTAATTTTTTAAAAAGTATTTCATTTTAATGCAAGTTGTTATCATTCCTAGTTTATCAAAGACTTTTGGCTACCTGACTGACCCAAAAATATATACAAAAAAAAAAAAAACGAATTTCATCATACTGATTAAGGCTATTTTGACCAAGTGACGGCATTAAATTTGTTTTCTTCTTCCCTTTTTATTGGCCGATACGAAGTCGCGTGGCATAAGCCAAAAGCATCCATATAATCTGGAGTATATATGTATGTAGTATCTGTAAAATATATGTGTGCTGATAGCGCTTATGGCGTGAGTAATGTCTAGATTTAGCTGGATAACAATGGTAATTCCTGGTGATAATGGCCATCATATATGCTTCGTCAGCAACGAGATAGAAAATTCTTATCGTTGACATTTAGCCTCGATTTTTAGGTTCAGACTGAGAAATGCTAACTGTTAACAGACGTGATAATAACGGTTGATAACAAAAAAGTGTCAGCATAATAATTTATTTGATTTAAAATTTATATTTTAATAAAGTTTTCCTCTTCAACTTTAACTTTAGTTATTGAAAGGTTTTTATATTATAGAATTTACATTTTGGCCGAATTTTTTAAAATCTTATCCATAAAATATCACTTTTAATATTTGATTGATTTTAGTCAATTTGCATCCTCCCCTTTTTTACTAATAATATAGAAGCTTTTAAATAAATAAAACAACCGATTTTTATTAATCTTAATGCTTCACAACCAATTTATTTAATTCACCAAAAGGAAGCCCCAAAACTGAATCATAATTAAAAACACTCTGAGTGAGTCAAAGAAGAAGGTGCGACAGAATTATTTCCGTTACAAGCATGTAAGAAGACTTAAAACACAGACGCGCGAGCTTAAACCAATGTGCTCGTATATGCGTGTGTGTGTGTGTGCTGCTCTTTGGATAAAAGAGCAGCGACAGCAGCACCAATAAAGACAACAAAGCGAAATCGAACAACGCACCGAGCGACCGCACACCTGTCTGCAAGCTTCTGTGGGCGGATGTGTTGGGTTTCGTGAGCGGGGAGGGAGGGCGGTGTGGCAGTGCGTTGGTTGCTGCTCAGACAGCTTATCGTTTGCGCGTTGCGCACTCTCTTGCCCGCGCTCAAGCTTCCGTTGCCGCAGGCGCACGCCCGCTCCCGCTCCCGTTCTCGCTCTCGCTCTCGCACTCCCACTCTTTGTCAACCTTGCGCTCTCGCTAGTGCTCTCTGTGCATACAAAAATGGAAAAAACGACGCACTTAATACAAAAATTATGTTCTGCGCTGCACCAGCAATAAACATAAATAACAACAATTAAAGAATAAAGAAAGTAAATAAAACCCGAAAGACAAAAAACGACGAAAACAACGCCGTCAATTCAGCAGCAGGCATTATAAAATATATATAATGCATTAAACAATCACTGAGATAACTCAGAGGCAGAGCAGACGAAACGAGTGTGACAAGCTGGCAACGCTGCCTGCCAGGCAAATGTGCGAGCAGGTTGAGCAGGCGGCGGCGAATTAAACGGGCAGCTGCTGATCAGCTGGTGTGTGTGACCAAAGAAGTAGGAGCAGAAGAGCGCAAGCTTTTCACTCGCACTCACGAGCAGTGCACTCCAATTAAAAACTCGAAACTCACAATTGCATTCTTCTTTCGGCACTCGTTTTTTTTTTTTTTTTGTTGTTGTTTTATAATTTTTTTGCACTTGCTCACTTGTAATTGATTTTGTGTGCTATTTGCATTTATTTTTAGCGGCTTGCCGAATTCTTTTTTTCGCGATGTGCATAATTTTGCGCCTATTATTTGATTACTCTCGGCCGCTAAGATTTTTTTTTTAGGTATTTTCACACCTCTTTGCACACACGCACAAACACACACGCACACACACACATACTCGTAGAATGATGTAGAGTAAAAAGCAGAATGAGCACGCGACCGTTGATCGCTTACGTTTTAGTTTCCTTTTTTTGTTATTTCTGTTTTATTTGCCCGAATGAAACGAAAACGCAGAGAAAAATAAAAACGACGCGCGCATCTTGCAAAAATTTTAAGTTATTTTTTGATTCCTAATTATTCTTGTTGTTTTTGTTAGCACAAAACTCTGCCCGAAACTAAATTTGTATTTTGTATTTAAGTTAATTTTTTTATTTGCGGTTTCAATAGTTGTTTTTTTTTTTATTTGGAATTTTTCTTTTGTCAAGCACTTTTTATTCGGGCCGCTTTTGTTGTCGCGCCAACCAAACACGTCGAATATCTGAGAGATACTAAAAACGAGTTGCGCTCGAAATTGTGTTGGGGCCAGCGACAGATAAAGCGACAGCGTCGCCGACGGCGACAGCGACTGCGTTTCACGGCGAATTCGCCTAAAATAAACAAAGCAAAATACTCAAAGCACATTGAGCGCTTTCTACTTGCTGGCGTTGCTGTTGCCACTGTTGTTTTTTTTTCCTTTTCTATTTCTGCTCATGTTGTGACTTTGCGTATTATTTACATTTGTCGAGCGATTAATGAACTTCAGCTGGCGCTCTCGCTCTCTTTGTGTCTATAGCGAGCTCTCTTCACGTTCTTAATCGCAGGCACGATAAGTAAGTGTGTGTGTGTGTGTGTGTGTGCGTTGTTTGTTGTCTTTTATAGTTTTTGCTCGCCATTTCAATTGCATTCGCATTCGCATTCACATTTTACAGTTGATAGCGTTCATTTTGCTTTGGTGTTGCCATTTTCTTATCAGTAGACTTTATATATGCGTATGTGACCTGGGAAATGGGCAAGTCTTGTTGTTGCTGCTGCTGCTGCTGCTGCTAATTTGACCATGGCCGTAATTGATTGCCGCTCTCCGACTGCAGATAGAGCGAGAGACCAATAAGTCTGGTCACATTCGTAAACCGTAATTAAGCATACCTATTTTTTTTTGTTCTGCCTGCAATCTGACATTGCTGCAACGGTAAAAAATGAGCTTTTTTTTGGAGTAACAATGGACAGTAGGCCGTGCGCAACAAGTTGCCGTAAGAAATTGAATTACGAATATAATATATATTTTATTTTCTTTCAATTGATATATTTTATGAGCAATTTTACAAGGAAATCAGTGACACTTGCGCAATTTCGGGGAATGATAAGCGTCAATTGGGATTGATTAACACAGAAAGCTAATCAATTTATTACTTCACGAAAGGGTCAAATCATATCATTTTTTAAAATATCAGTTTAGTCATTTCAATGCGTAAGCAAAGAATTTTTAACGTGCTTTTTTTTTACATTACATTTAAAGAGTTTTTTTTTTAAAGGAAGTCTTGCACGTAAATTCAATATAAAAAAAATACCAAAAACTTATTATCAAAGCGCAGCAGCTGCAATTCTTTGTCAGTTCTCTCTTTGCAGCTGTTTAAATGATATTTGCCTTTTTTTTTAGTGCTGAACAAAACCACTGCTCAAGCATGACTCAAAGCGCACGAATGCACCGTTAGTAAGTCAACCAACTACAGTAACAGCAACAAACAGTTTTGGCATGGAAAATAACGACGACGCCAACGCCAATGAAATTTATATGCAGGCGCAAAAGCAACAGTAACAGCAACAAAAAAAAACAGTAACAAAAAAAACTAAACCGGCTTTGAGTTTGAGTCACAGCACAAGCCAACAAAGCGCTCAAAACACGCTCAGCTGTTGCCGAGCTTTACGATAACGCCAAAAAAGCTGTGAGTTTGCAAAGGCAAAACACAAAAAGCTTTGCAAGTTTTACGATATGCGAATTGAGTGAGTTGCAATTAAGTTGAGTGGAAAGAACAGTTTTGATTTTATTTTTGGCTTTTGCTTGTTTTGTTTGTTTTTGCATTTGCTTTTTGCTCAATGCCAATTTACCGGCAACATTTGTTTTGGCAAAAAGCACTCGTCGCTTTATTTACGTGTGTGTGTGTGTGTGAGTCGGAAACGGAAATGCTGGCAGCGCTGCATGAGGCGTGACAGCGCGCGCCGCTTCCGCTGACGACGGATAAATTTGTTGACAAAGCGTGCGGCACGCTCGGCTGAATTTCCACTTGAGCCACGCTTCACTGTAGCGCAAGCCGCAACCGCTCGCGACACCGTCGGGCCCAATAAATTGCCATAAAGTTCGCTTTTAGCCACTCTCGCACTCAACTGTATTTTAGTTTGTTTGCTTGCCTGTTTTCGTTTGTTTGAAATTAATTAAAACTTTATGTGATTGTTTTCAGCAGAAAACCCACCCCACCTCCTTTACAGCCCATAGTTGAGCCCATAAATTTGGTTTGACTTGTGCAAATTTTGCGGCCTGCTTTGTTTTTGGCCAGCCTGATTTGCCATTGATTGGCAAAAGCCATTTGCCATCGGTTTTTGAACTTTTCAAATTATTCAGCTATTTTATGCAAATTTTACGCCCAAATGCACTAATCTGCCCGATTCAAACTGCGAAAGTTGTGCACTGAAAATTGCATTCACTCAACCGTTGCGACTTAGCCAAGTTAAGCAGTTGTCTAACTGGCCAGCAGCATTTACAGTCGTAATACAGCTTAGGAAATCTTATTACTGTTAGAATTAGAAAAGGAACATTTCTTTATGTATATTTAACTATATTTATTATCTTTGTTAATCTTTCGCTCATCATTTAAAGATTCCCAACTACTGAAAGCCAATTAACATTTAGAGTTAGTGTCGTAAAAAAGCTTTTAGGTAGATAAACTTCTATAAAATAGCCATAAAATAGCTTTTAGATGTCAGCAACATCAGCGTTGCCACACGTTTCTGTCGCTTATCCTGGCTGAGAACTTAAAGCCTTTGGCAGGTGTTAATGATGCAACAAAAGTCAACAAAATATTGTCAACTTTGTCGCAACTCAAAACTCCGCCGACTGAACGCTGAATGCTAATGACAAAAAAGGAGCAAAAATGTTGGAGTGAAGCTTGTTCGATTCTTGAATATCCTCTTTGGATAATTTCATTATTCATTTTTATGTTATTCACTGATGGAAGGAAATGTTTATGAAATTTACGTACTATTTAATATTAGTATTTATTATATTATAAATTTTTGGTATACAATTTTCGAGTTTGTTTTAAAAACTCTTCCATTTTATACTTTCTTATCTATTTTTTGTTGTACTCATTGTTGAAACCCCATTTTAAATCCGTTAAAAAAATTGCAAAACTGTCATTCATTTAAACTGAAACAATGCTGGGATAATGAACGCGTAAATAAACTGTAAATTGAAGAAGAAAGTGCCAGTGAACTTTGACGCCTGACTGATGTCCAAGGACTCTGAACTGTCCACAATGACAGGTCCTTTCGGGCGGCCATTTAAATGCAACTCATGAAAAATTCCAAATGCTTTTGTTTTTATCATATTGACAAATTGCTGATGGACAGCACTTAAAAACTGCTTAAATATGACATAAATTCAGGCATAAAACGGTAAATAAAAAGGAAACTTACCAATTTTGCGGCGTGCGCGCCATAAAACCGGAGGTGCGGCTTGGTTGGGCGAGGAGGCCATTTTTTGTACAGATTCCTTGTTGTGGGTTTTCTGTAAAAAAAAAAATTAGGAAAAACCCAAAATTAGATATATTTACACTTTTCATAATTTGTTAAAATTATAATTTATAAAAAGTTATTTTTTTTGCAGTAAGATTAATTTCATAATTTGACAATTCCATGGCGCTAACATTGAACCCAATCTTTTGTCCGTATATCCGCAAATATATGGCAAAGCACATCCGCCAGCAAAAAAAAAAAAAAGAAAAAAAAAGAAAAGACCCTGAAATACCCAAAAAAAATTCAAAGGCAAAATCATGAATGACAGCGCTGATTAATGAAGCCAGACAAAACATCATTAGGCCAAAGTGGAGAGTTGATTGTACACAAAGTTTATCCAAAGATTAGAAATATATATATGTATATATATATGTGCGTATTTATGGCAAAACTTTACTCTCAATGTTACAAATTATTTGTTGCGAATTATGAGCTCTATTAAAGTTAAGAGTAATCCAGGTACTTTTGACTTAAATAATACTTATTTAAGCGAAAAAATGTTTAAACGTATTTTTTAAAGTGTGGTCAATTAAAAGTTAATTTAAACTCAATATAGATATCTTCTATAAAACTTTATTACTATCTATATTAAATTATTGATTTTCTTGATATATTTATACCTGGAATTTTCAAAGCAGTTTTACGGAACACATTAAATTGATTCTGAAGAAAACACGCTCAAAGCTAAGAGTTTCTGGCAAATTTGAATGATTCACATAAAATACAGTCTATATATATGTATATGTGTGTCATTCTAACGATATCTTCGACATTCTGCCTCTTGTTTTCTGTGAGTCATAAAAACAATATAATAAATTCCTTTTAATATTTTACGGCGCATTGTCGGCAAATTTGTGTTTGAATGAAGTGTTTTTATTGAATGAAACGAATAGCAACAAAAATTGCGTACATATCGAGCCAATTGTGAATAGCTACTATAAACTATATATATGTATGCTATATATATATATATATATACGATACTGGTGCAGCGTATATAGCGGCGATTCTGCGTCTTTCGGTTGAGTAACATAATTAACTCAATAAGTTATCGCGTTATCGTTTACTGCTGCTGTGGTTCTTATCAACATATTCACCGTTTCCTCTTCTGCTTCTTCTGTTTCTCTCGCGCTTATCAGTCGCGCCAACGACCTTGACAGTTTATTATTTTATTCACATTTTTTATCTGACAATTGTTGCGCGCATTTCAATCGATGTCCACTCAAAGTCAAATTGTGCTCTTCAAAACCGAGGAAAAGTCAATGAACTGGGCCGCCAAGTTTTTCTACCCTCTCCCTCACTCTCTCTTATACGCTCTCTATCTCTCACTATTCTTCTTTTTTGTTATATCGACTTTGATTGCGCTTAGATTTTGTTATTGCCGCCGACGGCAGAATTGGTAAAAAAAAAACATAGAAAAAACTAAACAAAAAAAAAAATAACGAAAAAGCAAAAAAAAAGAGGAAAAAGCAGGCAATGATAAACAATAAAGAACACAACAAAGCGACGCAGCCGAATTCAATTAAACTTAATTACACGAAACTAATTAGAAACAAATAAAACAAAAAAAGGAAAAACAATAGAAAAACCAAAAGAAAATATTGATTATTTGTGAAGGCATTTAAATACCCTTACGTGTGATGAAAGTAACAAACTTAACCAAAATTCATTTTTTGTGTCCGTTTTTCCTATGACAAATAATATTAAAAATTTTTAATATTTATACGATTTTTTCTAATGTAATAGGTCTCATTTTATGTGTTACATTTTAAATTATATAATTGAAATACACTACTAGGTTAGTGTATACTCAAAAATAAAACTAATACTGCAATTTGCCCTTTTGGCTGCACATTTTGATTGCTATTTTTTGATAAGGAAAAATGCAGCAAAAAAAAAATATATATGTATATTAAATTTTTTGTTTGTAATAATAAAAAACAAAAACTGTGCAAATAGCGGCCACATGCGTCGCATTTGGACAGCAATTATATAGTTGTTATTGTTGTGTGTGTGCTTTTTTTTTTTTTTGATTTGATTATCTGCCATAGAAAATTCATTTATTGCGGCGCCCAATTGTCGAATGTGTCGATCAAAATGTCGATGATTATCAGGGGCCACGCGAGGTGAGTTGAGGCGCGTTGGGTCTGGTTAAGTAGGGGTACTCGAAATGTAGAGAATTTGTTGGCCAATGATTTTTACAACTGCGCACATTTGTTTGCCCAATCTGATTGTGCATACAACAGGTTGCTGCAAACAGCGCCGAGACAACAACAACAATAAAAAAACATAAAAGAAAAACAACAAATTGCCAATTGCAACCTGCAAAAAAAAAGGAAAGAAAATAGAAAAGAAGAGAAGGAAAAATAAAAACAAAACAAATTGGCATTAGGTAAGAATGTGTCGCAGTGGAGAGCAGACAAGAAAGGCCGGGAAAGGGGGCGTTATTAACCGCCAATCGTGTACATTAGATAACTGCTAATATCTAAGTGTATAATTAGTAGATAGTAGATACACACACACACACACACA
>SCDT01000422.1:0-26742 GCA_004143765.1 Drosophila melanica
ACGATCGTTATGAAATTTTCAGGACTTATTCAAATCATCGAAATGTATCTACAAACCAATTTGCACGTGTGTAGTATTTGATTTGCTTTGTTTTTATGGTTTTTTAAATATTAGGGGCGATTGGGGGAGGTATAAATTCTTCGTATGTTTTACGCGAACATAAAAAAATTAATTTGGTGGCTCTAGCTTTTATAGTTTGGGAGTTATGCTTAAAAAACCGAGTAAAAAAAGCGATAAATATTGATAATAAGAACACGGAAGGAGTTATCGATGTTTTGAAATAAACTTGATCTGCGTATGGTATATACGAACCAAATGAGACCAAGATCAGCTTTCTAGCTTTTGTAGTCTCTGACGGACATGGCTAAATCGACTCGGCTAGTGATGCTGATCAAGAATATGCTTCCTTCTGCCTGTTACATACATGTGCGCAAAACTATTATACCCTTTTTTACCCATTTTCAATGGGTGCAGGGTATAAAAAACTGTGGGATATATAGGCATATCGGATTTTAAAATTTAAAATAGTGGAATTGTGTTATCGGTTTGCCACGCCCCCAGTGAGCGCAGCCGAAAATCCTTAACACTTAAGCTGACGCGGGTGCACACGAGTTTATATCCAAAATTTCAATAGCGGCGAAAATAATTGCGTTCATACGGACCAATATAAATATTGTTAAGCCAAGTGAATGTAAATATATTAAAAAAAAAAAGTCCCAAAATGATCTTTATAATAGGATTTATCAATCTTCAATCTGCACTGCTATTGCAATGAACACAGCTGTATATATACAAATGCCCTAACGGCCGGTAAGCCAAGCTGAGAGCGCATTATATTTTACGTTCTTTTAGTTGTAAGCCGAAATGGCACTGATTTCGCTTCGTTCGTTAAATTTGAATAACATCAAGCTGTCTCGTGGCATTTCGTTGTACTGCGTTTCTTAGTATTTATATAGTCTCTGTTTTGGGGGAAGTGAAAAGCAAAATATGTATCTACCAAATTTGGTAGCTCTAGCTTTAGACCTGTAGGAGATATAGATATTTTACGTTTTGCGGGGCAGTTAGTAAAGGAGTAAGGGAGAAGTAGTTTTTCTCTGTTTGCGGGGGAGAGAGGGGGCGTAGACGTATTTTTGTTGCCCATCTTTAAATTAGGTGATGTTTGGGGGAGCTAGCGAGAAATATGTATTTCAAATATGTTGTGCGAAGTTCAATTAATGTGTGTGAGATATTGGCATTTTCGATTTTATTCAGTGCATTTTATGCACTAATATATAAAGAACATATGTTAACAAATATATACGATATTCTGAACGCTGCATCTGTCTTTACAAGCAGTTCAATCCCCTTGCATTCCTACATTCGTATTCCTTGCATTCCAAATTCCCACAGACAAAAACGCACGCCGCACGTACTTTACGCAGTGGCTGTGCTTGGGCCCCATTTATAGAAAGAAAACTCTTGATTTAGCTCTAAAGTAAAAGTATGCAAATATTTAAAAATGTAAGCTTCAATCTTTAAAAGCGCTGGAAGAACCAGCTGTAGGACGGGCATTGGACAAAGCTAAAAACTCTTTTTGACCCTGTAAACAGATGTAACAGAAAAAGATATTCTTATTCATTATTGTAAATGATGAGCAAAAGCATAGTAAATTATAAAGCTGATTTTCAATATGCGCTTGCAAAGCTTCATTGAAAATATAAATCAAGTGAAAAGGGTCTAGTCGGGAGATACTAGGAGATACTCTGTAAAAGCTTTAGACTTTAACTTTTTGAATATACACTCGCTCATGGCATGCGTAGGTCAAGTATGTTTGATATCGTCGATAGTCCACCCTGTTTTATCTAAAACCGATAAAAGTCTAAAACTTTATCCGCAATGGGGTTCACATAATTATAAACGAAAGTAGTGCATGCTGTATGGTAAAAAAAAAAGTTAGTTTAAATGTTTGTAACGACAGCTCGCGGATTGCATTGAATTGAATTTAGGGTATGGGTATCTCCTGGACAGCTTTGGGTACTCTTGATTTTTACATATTTCGATTTTGTTATAATTTTCTTACCAATTATATCGGGCACGAACGCTTCAGGAAGTTTTCCCTCAATTGCCGGCGAAATAAATCCGCCAGTTGTCATGACAACGCTACTGATTTCTCGTATCGTGTGACCATCATGATCCAAGTTATCTCTGGATGAAGAATTCAACGACGCTGGTGAATGGTTGTGGTTACTCCATTTTGGAATGCTAGTAGCCGAAAAATCAGGTTTCACTTCTGGCAATAGCTGGACTGCAGTTTTATTGCTAAAAGACTGCGCACTTTCTTGGGCTGACTCCAGCTTAGCTAGATGAATTTGCTCGTGCTCAGGTTTGTCTGTCCATCTTGAGGAGGAGACAACAGTTGGTTCCGTGGGCAGCATTGGTGGCAAGTACTCAAATATGTGAACTGGTCTAGTTAGAGTTTCTGCACTACCAGGCTTTAAAAAGTTCATATTTGAGCTTCTTTTGACTGGGTATGCTGGAACATCTTGCACACATGGAATGGGCTCAACATTTCCAATATAGTCCAGCAGTTCGTGCACATTAATGTTCAAATTCCGTAGGCTCAGTAGTGCATCCTTTAGATTGGGTTCAACGCGATTTGCTACAATCAATACAGTTTTTCGTCAAAGTACATGCAAAAGAAAACCATACAAATTAATATGTACATAAGTATGTATGTATGCGTATGTAAGTATTTACCGTGCTCGGCTTGACTGTGTATATCACGGGCGATTTCTTGGATAAAACGTTGCAAAATGTCCTCTAGCAATTCCAAAGGCGCACTCTGCGTTCTACTATATCCAATAGTTTGAGCTATTTGAGCTATTACAATACCTAATAACTCCGAAGTATATTTTTCTGCCATTATTGACGAGCTACGCTTCTATTGTATATTTATTTTTTTCAATGTGCATGTGTTGGTACTTTGTAAGTGTTGGGCAACACAACTTTGAAGAAAATTAAGAGTTATTGTCTGGCCGCCACAATTTATCGGAAGTCTATCGGTAGTTATTGCTGATATTCCCTATCTCTCTTTCAACGCTTTCGATGAGCACAAAAATTATTCGGACACTCATTTTCTTTTTAATAACTGTCTAAACTTTCCAAACTAATGAAGATTAACATTAATAATAAGTGTCTATAAAAAGTCTTTGAATTAAACCCTAGTTTAGTGATGTTACCAATTAAATTTTTTTATTATATTATATTCATTTCATCATCTTCAACAGACTTTAAAAGGGCCATCGTGTCCAAATAGATTCGTCACTAAATATTATGTTCTCCCAAATTGAATCAAGCCTCTTTGTATCACGTTTTTTGACGACTGAAATGAATGTTTTGTATTATGCACGCAATTTCCTAGAGTTTGGGCAATACAAATTTGAAATACCGAAGAAACCGATATTATACAGCTTTAATGTTTTTACTTGATATACCCTAAACACATAAAATGATTCTGTTCAAATCTATGTAACAGACAGATGGAGAGATTTCCATCCCATAAAGTATATATATTCTTGGTCCGTGTCAACAGACGAGTCGATATGGCCATGTCCGTGTGTCTGTTCCTTTATCCGTCTAAAGACTTTTTGAATTTGTTCGCGTAGATGGCAGACAACGATCAAGTTTATTTCAAAGATCGATAACTTTCAAAGTTTTCCTAAAATCTATGCAAATCTGCAACAATCATGCTCAATCAGAGTTCATGTTTGGATTTTTAAGTTTGACTGAACTGGTTGTACAATATATTAAATATCAATGCATTCCACATACATTTATCGAAAATCATATCATTGTTGGCCTAAATTTAGCATCTAACTATCGATACAATATCGATATCACCGCATCGAATCACGCTCATTTTACATAACCGATATCCCGCCTCGTTTTCGAATTGTCGATGTTTATTGTGGTTTTATTTTAGCATATCACAGAAAGAAAAAAAGCTTGAGCTACCAAACCTGATATTTATCAACCTGAGGATATTTATAATCCCACTCTTGAGAATAAATCTTAAATTCGACAACGCCTTACAGGAAGCTTTACATTGTTTAATAAACTTATTTATTCCATCGATTGCTCGTTTTCATATAGCGCGGTTTATATAGATAATGCTAATAAACTCTTTTATAAGCACACTCTGAAATGTGTGCATCCCCGTTGCATTCCTTAATCTTCGTAAGGCGCCTTGGCTTAAACGTGGGCGTTGACTTAAAAAACATTTAATATGAATGTTAATGATTTCTTTGCTAAGTTCTTTCAGTCAACCTATTCTTATGTCTCTTTATATGGTATGTATTATCCCCATAGAGTAATATTATTACTCTGTGTATTATCCCTGTAATCGTGTTTCTTCTAATTCTATATTTGCGGGCATTACTTTTAATTCTAGTTCTTTTTAGTTCTCTCTTTTAATCTAAAGTATATTTTGCAACTTCCTTGAACTTACATCGCTAGTAAATGATGTTTATTTTTATGGTTTTATCATGTTTGTTAAGAGCTTTCAACGATTGGTGATTTTTGCAATTACTTTTTTGTCGCTTGACGACTTTATGTATTGCATGATTAGTGCTTTTACTTAGATCTGATATCTATCAACAGGCTTATGGTACTTCAGCTGTAGCCTGGGTATTGTGTTGGGGCTTTACTCTTGACTCTTTTTATACCCTGAACCCAATGAAAATGGATGAAAAGAGTATTAGGTTTTGTTAAAATGTATGTAACAGGCAGAAGGAGGCATCTCCAACCCCATAAAGTATATATATTCTTGATCAGGACGACTAGCTGAGTTGATTTAGCCATCTCCGTCTATCCGTCTGTCTGTCTGTCTGTCTGTCTGTCCGTCCGTTCGTCTGTCCGTCTGTGTGAACGCAGCGGTCTCGAAAACTACAAAATCTAGAAAGCTGATCGTGGTCTCATTCAGTTCGTACATATCATACGCAGAACAAGTTTATCATTTTTTTCCGATAACTTGCTCCGTTTTATTATTATTGCGTTATGAGCGTTTTGACTAGACGCAGATATTGATACCTCCGGATTTTGGACACCTCCCCCAATCGCTCCCAGGTTGGACAAAACCATAAATTTCGCAAATCAAATACTACAGACCTGAAAATTGATTTGTACAAATATTTCAATGCTTCTAATAAATCCTAAAAGTTTCATAACGGATCATACATTTAGTTTAGCAGCAACTAAAAATTTCGTTTCTATAGTGGGGCACGCGCAGCAACCGAGTTTGTGTATCTATGTATGAGTGCAAACGGGTTGAAAATTCAAAAATATACACAAATGCACAAAAAATCAACTATTTCTTGATTCAAGAATATTTTGTCGCGAATCCAATGAGTTAAATGACCCTCAGGAATTGTAAAACTTTTTAACTCTAAAAGGGCTTTTCAGAAGGATACAATTTACCTAGTGAAATCAATCATCCAGCAAAGACCGACTCAACCTGCTAAACGGTTTTTGCATTTCGTTTTTAGAAACAAATTAAAATTTAAACACCTGTGCCTGCTTGAGTAGAAAATTTGTCGAAAAGATAGCATAGAAAAGAAATGACAATGAGAAGGCTCGCATAGAATCATCCAAATACTTTTAATGAAGTCTTGAGTATTTGAATATCAAAGTGTAACTTCTTAGCCCAATCATATATATGTAAACGAGTAGGTTAAATTATATTTATATTTCGGTCCATTACCATCCATCGATACTATTGCTTTCTTTTTTTTGTTTTTTAAAAAGCTTTTGAATTATTCTATGTTATGCCGGTAGCGACGAAGGCGTGCACTATTTTCTATTTTAGGGTCACCCGGCGGAGGCGAAATATCATTCCGTATTGGAGACTCCGTTGAATTTTGATTCCGTGCTAAATTGTTTGTCTCCTCGATTCGTGAACACGACAGCGTCCCAAAGCCAGCTTTGTCGTCGTCTCTCTCAGTTTCCCTGCCACCCTGATCCTCGTTGATGTCTGTTGACTGATCATCGAAATGGCCTGGCACTGTTGTAGAAATGCCACGAGTCCTAGAATTTGGCTGATTAGTAGAGCACTTCACGGGTCAACATTTCCAACCGATTGCTTACCTACTAGAGATCCGAGCTTGTGGTCGTTGAAATCTTAAATTTAATTGTGTGGGATCCGTTACGTACTTTCCCTCTGTAGACTCGCGACGGCGACGCAAACCTGTGAATCCGTATAAACAGAACCAATATAATAATGGCAAAATGAAGATTTACTCAATGACAGATGGACAACTATAACCAAGCACTCAAATGCTTGCTATAATCTTCCCACCACTTTCCTACCAGCGGTTAATTTAAATTAAGTCTACCCTGAATCCCTTGGATTTGTTTAATACCTTACGTTAACCAAGATTCGTAAAATGGGGTATAATAATATAACGGACGATCCATTACTATATATGTACATGTTTAGATATATGTATTACGTTCTAACCTGGTGTTAAATCCATAATATTTTGAGAATTGTGTAAAGCACCAGAATATGGTTGACTTCGAGTTGGGTTATTGAAAATATCCACAATGGGTGCTTTGATCTCGTGCTGTGGATTTTGAAGAATTTGGGTTCCCTGACACGCACTCGTTGCACTCGATGCAGTCGCTGCTGTGTCCACACCACCCCAGGAGGCACATTTGGATTGGCGCAAATTAGAAGTGAGTATGGGAATCTTGCTGGGCGTGCACAAGGACTGCTCGTATCCGGCATCAGCTGTATCTGGGAGTCCGCTTTCAGTGCGGCCGCTGATGTTTGCAATTTGATGGTTTGGGTCATCATCTGGTTTCATCTGTGGACTATCACTGTTCCCGTTTAATTTGGCCCTGATGTCCTCGCCAAATTGATTTCTGTAGGAATTATACTCGTGGACCGTTGTTCTGGGCACCGCCGCTTCGGTAATAGGCTCATTGCAGTTAGCAGTTGTATTTGTGAAGGCAGCAATTGCCGCTGCCATTTGCCTGTCATCATCACAGTTTACTGACATCTTATCATTTAAATCTGAGGCTTGCATATCACCAGATGCTTCTCTATTCGAAGGTTTGCACGTGTTGTTTAGGGGCTTAGTAGTTCCTGCTAAGGCATCGTAGTAGACAGACTCGTCAATGTGCGAGTTTTCTAAACAAACAATAAATCAAATATATCAAATCATATATATATAATTTGTATTATTGTAGAATTGTACCTTTGGGAATGACACGAATTTCAAGTCGCCCACTAACACAACCACCGTCGTTGCCCTGGATTGCTGCGTCGACAAAACCGGAATTGTTTCCATCGTGCGATTGCATATCCGGCGGTATTGTATCTGTAGGCGGCTGTGTTGGCAAGTTGCTTCGCTGGCAAAATGTAGTTTTCACACACCAAGGCACTGCGACTACGTTATTGGATCTATTTAGAGCGTCAGCATGTGGATTTGTTGTAAGGATTGCATTCAGGTCCGCCGTCTGCTGAGTCTTCTCGTCGAACAGATCTATCAGGCATACATTGGGAAGGCTGTTGCGATGCTTGCACGCCGACTGACTCTCATTCGAATTCCTCGAGTGGATATCATTGGCAGCATCCTTAAACGATGCAACAGCGGGCAATTTAGCTGTTGCCTTCTGATTCGACAATGGCGCAATTTCCGAAACGGATTCCCGTACACAAACGTTCCGCGCTATATCCATTCGATACACCTTGAAGAAGCCACAAAATATAATTATCGTAGTGTTAATTTAACTTTGAATGTGTTTTGTATTTAAAACTAAGTTTATACGCCAGCTCTTTTTTCAAATTGAATTCATTAATAAAAACAAAAAATACTGTTTTATACTAGTTCACGATCTTAACTATTCTGGTATTTTATGTTCGTTTTGTTATTTGTGCAGTGAGGAAATGGTTCGGAACTTGGTTTCTCCCATTTGTAATGTTTGGGGGCAAGCTTAAAGATCTTAATACTTTCTCTGAAGCAAATGCCTAAACATTGAAAGCCTAAGTTTAAAGACAATTATCTTTAATAACGCAGAAAAAAAATACGATCACTAGGACTGGCGGACAAAAGACTAGTTGTTTGTTCGTGAACTCACCGAGTGGACATTAGTTTGCGTTTATAAATTATTTATCGTTTCGGTGCGTTTTGATTGCACATCAAATTGTAGGAGTAATTCCAATTTAGAAATTAACATAGAAGAATGCTTGCACTTATTTTCCGTTTGCAAATATTGTTTTAAGGACCGTTTTACATGATCTTTGCAAGCTGACAAAAGATACTTGCTTTAATGTGTAAAATCTTGCTGTATGAACGCAGCTTTTATTCGATGATACATCAAATCGCAAACCGATAAAAGCTAACTATTTCCACAATTTGAAACTAGTCATCAAATTGGTAGACCTTCCGCAAAGACTGCGATATCGATATCCCGATCACGCCCACTTGAACGCCTTCCAGGGCCCCAGTGATATAGCTGACAGCTCCAATCGACAAATCGTGAGAGGCTGTATTTTTCATCATTTTCTAAATAGAAACCGAATTATGAAGGTCCTTTAAAGGGCGGTCCAAAAACTAACAACTAACTAACAAAATTGCAAAAATCTAAATCTCACAAAGCTTTAAGATTAGTGGACAAAATTTCCTGGCTACGCACACTTTCGCATTAGTTAGCTTCGTTAAGTTTTCTATGCGCGAATTATCAAATTTCCTTACCTTTCTAATATAAGAGTAGTTTTTGTCTTAACACTTAACTAATAACTGACGCGGGTATACACAATAATATATATGAAATTTAAGGCGGACAACGGACGGACAGCAAAATAGTCATTGCACAAACCGAATATAATCTTTTTTCTTTCGTTAACGAGCATAAAAACGAAAATAAAAGAAAACATTTATAAATTCGGTTCTAATCTATATTTTCGAGTCATGATCAAGTCTCACAATATAATAAATTTTAAATTGGGTTTTCGTCATATTGGCCCCGTAAATGTGCAACAGTTTCTGACTCTAGCTTAAAAACTGAAACCTTCATAGATTTTTAAAAATTTTAATAATATTATGCAGCATTCCCTTGGGTCCTCACTCTCCTACTATAGTATATATGAATGCAATGTGGTTGAAATATTTGTAACCACAGATCGCAGTGTGCAGGGCATCTCCTAGTCGGACGCTATTATCCAGTATTATGAATACTGATATAAATATTAAATATTTGAAAATATCAGTCTTGACTTTGGTGTTAAGTATTAATATTTACTAAGTGAAAATTGTAAATTGTGTCCATATAAAGGTAATTTTTTTAGTCGCTATTCAATCTACAGATTTGAAATTATGAATATATATAGTCAAGTGTTCTCGCGTCATATTTTATAAAGACTAAAACCCAGCCCACCTGAAATGCCCATATCTTTCACAGTTTTCGAGCTATATTTTGAATATATTCAAAAATATGAATAATAGTTAATACCGTGAACGAGTATAACGGAACGGATAATGACCGACAGCAACGTTCTTCAGTTTTGTTACCATAATCATGAGAAAACATTGAATCATTACAAATAAAATAAAAATGAAGAACGAGTAAAAGTTGTTTTCTGAGTTAATCATTTGAAAATTACCTTGGCGTTTTCATTTGCGAAAATGGCAAATAAGAAACAAAAAAGAAATAGCAAATTAACTCAGTTACAGAAGAATACATTTAAAAATAGTTGAATTTTAATGTTAATGCTTAAAATGTCCATCGTACAACAAAAGTGTCTTATTAACAAACATGCACGATATTTATACAATTGACTGGACAGTGTACATTTATAAATATATATATTTATTTATGCATATAATATTATGTTATTAATAGTTACAAGGTATGCTTACAGTGTCATCAAAGGCTGCTTGCTGCACAGCAGGTGGCTCTAACTCTTTACGTAATACATTACCCATTGCAGGCTCTGACCAGCAGTGCGGTATTGACATTTGCAAGGTCTCGTAGTTCTCTATTCCAGCTATGTTAAGTGTGTATCTATTGGCAATTAGGAAATTATTACACGTGAATTTCTGTATAAAATATGACGTCACTATTACAAAAAAATTGATGTATGTAACCCTACTTTCTGAAATATAAATTCACTTTGCATCGTTCAAAACGCGAAAAATATTCAAAACAAAAAGGTGAAATTAAGTTATGGTTTAAGTTAGGTTTTGTTACTTTTTTTTGGTGAATTTTTATAGCTTTTTTAACGCCCACAGTATGGTTAAATATAGGTTTTCAGAACAGTATATTGAATCAAAACAGAAAACATAGCCGAAAATGTGATAGCTCTTCCACTCCACTTTTTCCTTAGGACCCAAATTGCAAATTTGATAATTGAAAAGAGAACTTAAAGGGAAATGGAAACGGCAATAACAATTTTCTATTCTCCACTTTAAATATTTTTTGATACAAGCATTCGCGTTGGTAATTCTTCTGTATTTAACAATTCAATTTTACGATTCTAAACAAAGGGAAAAGTTGTAGAATACAGTTCCAGCGGGAATTTTGTTAATACGAATCTTTGTTTTTGAAAAAGCCACAGTTGAGTCAAATCCGGCCATCGCAGATCTATTTGTTGAAATCTTTTAAACGACATAAAATTCTAACAATTATCAATTGGCTTTGCTTTATCATGTAAATAACTCAAATTGCGATTTGTGGCCCTTTATCACAGAAAGTTCATTAATATATGATTTAACAAGAGGTCTGCTTGGGTACCGTACAGAAGGTCTCTTGAAGCGCTTCTATAACATTTGGAAATAATCTTTTCATTATCTTTCTCCATCAATAAACAAGTTAAACTTTAGAGGTATTTCTAAGTAGTCTGCTATACCTAAGATTTTAGAGATTTTGATAACTGCTAAACTGCAATATTTTTCTATCTAATCTAGAATTTCACCCTGCCTGGGTTTGTGGAATATATATCCAGTCCCACCAACTTATTAGAATTCACGTCTTTTGTTATCTATATGTTTCGTAGGGATTTTGACTTCGTCAATCTTTCGCTTCTACTGCGCATACTTAATCTCTTTACAATTCATCCGCAATTCGGCCTTCTGATACAAATGGTTTCTGGGTTGCTTTGGTTAGCGTACAATTTGTTGTTGTTGTCTAAGATTATAATAGCACAGCATTCACAGTGTACTAAAGAAGTAATGACCCAATGCTTTGCATTTGTTGGGATGTGTGTCCACATAAAGAAATTAAATTTTACGGATTTTGGAGGTCACAAAAATATCTGAAGTTTGGGGTTGCCTGTATCCCAATTACAAAACCAATGATTATAGCCAAAAATGTGTGTGGCAAATTCATTAGTTTTCAGGAAGTGTAATGCTTGTAAAATCGGCTACTATATTCTCAAATAATAAAAATTATTTGCTAGATAAGGTATGAAAGCTAATAAAATACCAAAAATTAAAAATTAGAATCGAACATTTTTAAAGCGGTTTTTTATCATATGGCGCCCCTTATGTATCAGAAGAGTAGCCAAAGGATACAAAAAAGTTAAGTTTTGTTACCTAGTGTATTTGTGCCTAACTGTATTAGGAGATTGCGTAACTTTTAGTAAATTGAATTAGTTGACGGAAAGCATTTTGAGGCACAGCTTTCTGATTTTAGGCATTTTCGCATTTTTATTGATTCGGATTTGATTTTATTTTCTGTATCTATATAGATAGGGGACTGGCCACTTTATTTCAATTCTGTATGGAACAACTGTTTCTTAAGTTCACTAAAAGTGAAAATAAAATGAAAATTGAATAAAAATCGGCAAATAGTAAAATATTTTTCATGTACACTGAAGCTGGAGTATTTTGCGTAAAGTTTGAATTTGAATTTTGAATATGTTAAATTGAGTATCTAAAACGTAAGTTTTTATGTTTGATGTACTTTAATTTGGTTGAATGTTAATCTTGATCTTGATTTTTGATATAAACCTCATCTTCTATATCTAATTATTCATATGACATATACAAAGTAAAAGCAAAAAATAGTGCTTGCAGTAGGAAATCTAAATCTAACCAACAGGATTAGCAGCAGTAGTTTCTTTTTAGGTTCTTTGTACGTATATAGAAGTGAGTAATATATAAACTTGTCGTGTTAGATATTCGTTACAGATTTCCACTTACCTTTTAACCTTTTCGTGCTCGGATGGCTTTGCTTTTGAATTGCTGTTACGAGTTACGGCTAAGTTAGAGGTTCTGCGTATTAACGGCAATGACGCATCCGCTTTAGCAAATTGATCCAAATTTGGTTGTGACTGTGAGGCAAGAGGTTGATAACTTTACATGTGATCTTTACATTGTGTCAATTTGCGACTGAACATACACATAATAGATATATACTAACGAGGCTCTACGCAGACATGATACTAATGCAGACATAGCTATATGCAAGTATATACATTTATTGTGCACTCACACTGAGAAAAACACCGAATAGATTCGCTCTCTTGTTTATTAATATCAAATCAAGTAAAAGTGCTCTTTTTGCTAAATCCTGTGAAAAATAAGTGAGATTGCTCTAGTCGGGATAGCCCGACAAGGAGATACCCTGACCTTTGTGAAGCCCCATATTTGTTTTAGATCTAAAGTCGCCAGTTTTGAGAAGTAGCTTGTGCATCCCCATTGTTGGAGATTCTCAATTTTTTTTTGTTTTTAATATATCTTCAGTGTTTCTGCATCGATCTTAATGAAACATTGCAATAGATTCATAAATTCTACTTCTCAACTCGTCAGCTTTTTTTAGTTTTTATTAGTTATGCAATAACCAAAAGTTGACTCCAAGGATAGTTGGCAAACTAACGGAATTGCGGCGTCTAAACTCAAAGAAGCTCTTTTTTGTTTCATGGCTTTCTGCTTGCATTTCTTATCCGAAGATGTCAAATCGTATTGTGTTCTGGCTAAAATTCAAGCCCAACAATATAACCGAGGAAAAGTTTAAGCTAGCATATTCAAAGGAGACATCATCATATAAAATTAATGTTCTTAATTGTTACAACATTTGTTGAAAACTCAGTATTGGCCCCAACACTTAATTGTAAATGGGTACAAAGCCAAAATTAACAAGTAAAAACGCTGCAGTCGAGCTTTACCAACTGCGTTATACGATTTTAATTATTATTGTTGCCAAATTTGGTAAATTTCTGCATTTTCGCGATCAGCGAGGCGCAAGTGGTTGTGGTGCGGATATGAAGGATGCAATCTTTAAGTCACCTCCTATCAACGTCTACAATTATGTGATTTTATCTTTTTTAAGGGAATTGTAGGAATATTCACCTTTTATCGATTTGCGTTTTCGGGTGAATCAGGTCTGAAAAGGATAGCTTCGGACAAATATGACAGCAAGACGGACACTGCACAAATTCTAGTTTCGCTTCGTGAATGCTTGCAATAATTTTCATCAAGTTTGCCTATCAAAATGTTAAAGGTATTAAATCTTCTTTCGATTTTAATATAATTGCTTTTAAAAGCGCAAATTTCAGATTTTGAAATTGTTGCTTCTAAATATAATTGTGCTGGTAGAAGATTCCCTCTGAGTCCCTTCAGACTCCACCTTTGAACTTTAGGTACGTTTAGGAAAATTTTGTGTTCACATCACTTATTTTTACAATCCCCCATATTCGGATATGTCTATCTATTTACAGCACCTTTCCACCATCCAATAAACAATTTCCTACATCTAATAAAATAACACAACGTTGTTAATCATCTTTGATCACAAACTTAAATTTAAGTCTCATGTTCTAGTCAACTAGGCTAGGACTATTCTTGGATACATCAAGGATAATCCAGGGGAGTTAGTTGACACAATTTTCATATCTTTTATCCGTCCTATTCTCGAGTTTGGTCTTATTTTGGTTTGGAGTCGGTACAGAAAATATATTTACATTTCGCATTTCGACTTAATTGACTCTTATTAATAAATGTTCTATCCTCATCTAATCGGAGAACTATTCTTGGGGTAATCCTGGGGTAATAAAATTTCTCGGTTCCAGGAAGACTAGAGAAATCTCACTTGTTCTTAAATTTGATTTGTAATAACTTCTGCAATCCAAAGTAAATATATTTTTGGATTTAACAATTTTGAATCGATTTTTCTCTGAGTGTACTCGCAACTTCTTATATGCATATACTGTAAACTATATTGTGTTCGTTTCACAACACATTCAAACACATTTAATATATAAGCCGATCAAATCAATATAAAATAGTGAAAACGATCAAATTCAAGACTATGGACATTTTAAGCACTGAATTAAAGTTCGCAGCTGATATCCCAACTGTATTTAAGTTCGTTACAGTGCATACATACCTGTGGCTCCTGTTTCCATTCGTTGTCAGTTGTGTCTTCGGAATCGTCAAACTGGCTTTTCCACTGGGAGGCCAAAGTCAGCGCTCCGCCCCCCTTTGTTACCTGTTGCAGTGCCGAAACGTTTTCGTCGTCAATCAATGCGAACTGGGTGACTGAATGGTCGCCAGCAGCGCTGCTTTTGGCCGTAACAGTTCCGGTCGCAGAGCCGCCGCCTCCTCCACCCCCGCCCCCGCCGCTGCTAAGGCGCTGGGTGCACGCTGCATTGGCTCCCGCCATCGATGAGGAGAGCCGCAGGTTGGTAGACGTTGCGGACCGACGGTTGGTTGGCGATATGGTAGTGCCAATGCCAAAAATCTGATCGCGCTGACAGATAACAGTTTTTGGTGTTAGGCTACCATTGCTGCATATCGCATTGAACTCCTGGTTCTCCGGCTCAGTCCCGGTCAGTTCCGCGCCCAGCTGGACGGGCGGCGCAGCAAGGACACGCAGGCGGCCATAGGTTGACTTTTGGTCACCCAGATTTATGCTGCTCGCTGAGCGCTTGTTATCGTAGCCCTTGTCGGCTGCCAGAACGACGCCCTGATGATTTGGCTGGTGTTTCTCAGCAGCTTCGCCGGCTTCCAGATTCACCGCCTTGTTCGATTGCTGCTGCTGCTGCTCCCCGCACAACGAGCGACTAGTCGCATTTTCCACGCTCATGTGACAGTTGTTTTTCTGCTTCAGATCGGATTCGGCTGCGTTTGCGGGCGCATCGCTGCTGGCCTTGTGGCCATCGCCTGATTGCATTTTCGTTAGCACAGAAAGCGGATGAACTGGCAAGTTTTTGCTCTCTGGATACTGTTGGATAAGGCCACATTAGTGCTTGATATTCGATTACCAGGTAATGGACTTACGTAAACTGGGGCCGAGTTGTTTAGATTTGATGTCGTGTATGAGCCGGAAACAGTCTGCGGCTGGCATCGCTTTGCATGCATTACGCCGTGCGATGACTTGAACTGCGTGTTGGCTGTGCTCCCGGAAACCTCGTTGTTAACAATGCCCACAGTGGACGACTTGATCATTGCACTAGGAAGATTCGGAATAGCTATCGCCGTGTTGGCGACCAGCACTAGTTGCTGCTGCTGCTGCTGCTGCTGCTGCTGCAGCTGCTGTTTTGGTAATGTGTTTTGATTGCCTGAATTAACGTTCTGCAAGCCACAGTCTGCTGTAGCTTGTGGTGTCATCGTCGCATTACAGTTCTTGTCAACCTGTAAATGAATACGATTTCAGCTTTTAGTAAATGGAAAATGTAATTTGTGCACGGAGTCGTCTAGAACCCGAACATATTTCGTTTTCTTATTCGAATTTCGAACGTATCATTTTGATTGTATACTCTCTCTACCTGTCTTATTTACGTTGGACATTCCCACAAACAGTCAATGATACTCTAAACAGACCACCCTGATCTCCGCTTCCTTTTAACAGTATACAAATTTCAACATCCCTTATCAAATGACAGACGGTTAACTTGGCGGAAGCATAATCATAATCAAGAAGACACACGTAAATCTTAAGACCGTTAATCTCCACTGGCTAATTCATTTTCATTCTTTTCTCATTCAGGAAAGGTCTGTAAACTATTTTGGTCTTACGGCTCTAAACTGCAGAAAAAACAAGTAACAACAAAATCACACAAGTGAATAATCGATGATACTGATTACTATCACTGATGCTTCTCGGCATATAAGGACTGAAAAACCATCTTCACATTCAAATCCCTCTCACAACAGCAGTGAAATTTACGTACAAACTAAAACAAAAGTCTATATTAAGTGCATTGAGGGGGATTGGGGCAATTGGTAACTAAAATCTGAAATATTCCAGATCTGCGTAAACATGAAAAACAAAAAAATTAAAAACTTAGTTCTATAGCTTTTGCAGTGTGCCAGATACTGACATCAAGAATACTTCCTTCCTTCCTTCGAAACCATTTTCAATGGGTTCGGACAAAACCGTTGTTTTAGCTTTCATAGTAATTCCCATAATACCACCATTAAGAACTGGGGTTTTAATCACATTATACACAAATATAAAAAGAGTCTAATCTGTTTCTACTAGAAAAGCTTCCACTTCCAAGTCCAAACATGCATGTCCAAAACTCATGCAAAGAGTGTGAAAATCACAAAAATATGTGAAAATGGTTGAAAATAAACGCTGATTCTGCCAACTCATTAACAATGTTAACGCATTCAAATAAACTAAAATGAGATCGCCAACATCAACAAATTTTGTATTATTTAATAGTTTTGATGCTTCTATGAGAGGACAATATTAAAGGACTCTCTAACATATAAATTTACAAAGTGGCTGAGGAAATAAAATCAGCCAAACAAATGTCCTAAGAACCATTCAAAATAATGAATAATGGCAATTTACATAAAATAAATTGAATATATTTTCATTTTAAACAAAATATGTGGCAATGGCCAGGCGAATAACTAGATTTCATGGATTAGGGCTTCCCAACACAATTCGATTCTTTATACATTCATTTTTTACTATCCCGCTTGAAATTTATTGCATGATGGAACTGATTATTCCTTGATCAGCTCAGATATCGGCTCAATCAACACAGCAAACATTCCCCTCTTGCAAAATCTTTTCTCCATGCCTCCAAAAAAGATACCACGCTATTAAATACGGAACGTAAATAATGAAATTTTCAGTGCTCAAAAACTGTGGGAAATCGATTTTTTTTTGTGAAAATAGAGATTTTCACGATTTAACGGCGGAAGTGGGCAGAGAAGATGTCGGCTTGAGCTCGGTTCTTAAATAGTGGGAGGTATGGGTTTTCGCTTCTCGTGGGGCGGTAGGTGTTCTAGTGGGCGTGGCCGAGATCACCAGCAATATACGTAACAAATTTGTGACCATAGTTTAAGAATTGGGGGATATGTTTAGCTCTAATTAGGTTTGAGATTAGACTTAACCTATTATTGTACCTTTTCCTTAATATGAAGAGGTTCCGTTGAAGCCATCTGAGCAGTGTCAATATCGTTTCTCTTTCGTACCTATATTGATGTTGAATAAAGAAAATATCGTGGCATTAATATCAAATATTTTTGCTATTTGTACTATTCGATTAATTCTTACGCATTCTGTTCCACTGGCGTTCGAAGCAGCCACCGTCATTTGTGTGACGTTGCCGTGCAAGTATTCATTCTTGGCAGGCGTTGGAGTCGCATTCGTCGATGCGTTTATATTGCCAACAATGGTGGTGTCCACTTTCTCCCAGTCGTACGGATCGGCCTCCTTCACTCCGCGGCGTTTCATACATCGCTCAAATAGGCCGATTAGCATCTTTAAATATGAACAATAACAGTGAATTGGATGTCAGTTAACAGTTGCAATCATTTGTATAAGAAACTAGTCGGTACAGTGAACCCTCTGCTGACGTTATACACATTTAAATCGACATTTTTTTACCGATCCTCAAATGAACCAATCATCTATATAAAACTGTGGGAGATTCATGTTTTCGTGGATAATTGGAAAGCGTTCTAGCGAATTCGAATGGACGGAGGGAACTTCATGAGGGAACTTGCACCAACGAGTATAATTTTTAGTAGTAGAGAGTAGGGCTCTTACCGCATAATCCGGCCGGTCTGCGTACGTGAGTGATTGTATGTGCTCGAGGAATTGTTTCAGGTCCGATGGTAGGTGTTTCAGTAATATTCTATGGTCATATTTCTCTTTCGTTAGTCCAACTTGCTCCTTGTCTTTTATTTTCCGCCAAGGCAACTGCCCGTTCACAAACTCAACAAGCATATAAAATAGGGACCAAAGGTCATCGTGTCGCCCCATCTCCCGGTTGCGGTGCGCATTGATCGAGGCATACCGAACGGTGCCTCGGAATCCAGCCGCTGCTCGGGGACACCGCACTTCCCCTGTCCCCGTGGTATACTGACGGGCCAGGCCGAAGTCGAGCATATATACCCGCCGACAATTATAGGGCAAACGTCCCACAGAAAAGTTACTCTATAACAAAGAAAGTGTTGGTTTCAAAAAAGTTGAAAGCATTATCATTAAATATATCAACAGCAAAAGATTATTTGTAGATATAAGTTAAGATATTATAATGAAGAATTTGTGTTAAGGGCTTACCGGTTTTATGTCGCGGTGGAGAAAGCCAACAGAGTGTATCGATTCGATGGCTTTTAGAATTTGCAGGCCCAGTCGGAGTGTTGTACTAAGCGAAAATGCGCCCCGCGGCTGCGCTCGCCTCAGCTCGGCCAAATTCTTCCCTTGCAGCTGCATTACCACATAGTTGAAGCGGTCGTTTCTGCCGCATCCGATGAAGCGACAAACGTGTTCCTTGCCTTGCAGTTTCTTCAGCACAGCCACCTCCATTTTCAGCACCTGTTTCGGCTGCCGGGCGGACTCGACCTTGAGCGCCACCTGTTCACGGGTGATCAAGTCTTGGCCCTCGTAAATCTCACCAAAACCGCCGCCGCCGATTTTGCGAACAACCTTAACAAAACACAAAAAACCAATCACAATATACACAAATAAGAATATTCTATTCGGAAGTGTCCGACTAGGAGGTACCTTATACCCTGCAATCTGTCGTTATAAAAATTCTTAAATAACTTATAGGCGAAAACAAATTCAAATGATTTCCATCTTCAGATTGTGGCTCTATCTCTGATAGTATTCGAGATATGCTAAGAAAACCATGTCTTTAAATATGGTTTTATTGATATTAATAAAGCTTACTGGGTTAATACAGACGGACAGACTGCGTGACCCAATTTCAATGGGATCGGTGTAGGTTTTCATATAACAGGATAGCATACCTTCCAGCGTTCTTTCACAACATGTCCCGGCTGTAACAGATCCTCCGACGTCATTTTGCTTGCTTCCTTTGGCGTTGCTGGCTGAGCACTGGGAACGTTGCTGCTTCCTTCTAATTTTGCGGCTGGGGATTGATTGGCCGCTGAGGGGACCTTGAAGGTGACGCGACTGCGTATTCCTACACGATTATGTTTCGCTGGCAATGTCGCAGACCGCTGCAGTGCATTTGGATAACTGAACTTTCGGTCCTCGGCAGTTTCGACTGCGAACACTCCGGCGTTCGCACCAGAGCGGATATTCTGCAGGAAGAGCGCGTGAGGAGAGCCCGGCTCGATTGTTGGTGGGGGCTTTGAGGGGGGAGGCGGCTGTAATCGCAGTAGGTTCTGATTTATGTACTTGGGTCTATCATCTATGTACGGTCTCTGTTGTTTTGACTGGACTGGCTCTTGCCGCTGTTGCTGCCGATTGTCTTTGGCGTGAGCTCTGTGGTTCTTATCTGTTTCAGAGACATTTTCGTCATTCCTAAAACGAAATAGAAGCTTTACTTTCAACGAATTTTGGCACAGTTTTCGTTTTAAATGAGTGTACTCAATTGAAACTGTTAACTTTCCTTTTATGTTATATTTAACGTTGCATATTTTCGGGTTTACCTATTCTGGCTGTGGACCAGCTGATTGCTTGCTTGAAGAAAGGCATTTGGTGGTGGTTTTCTTTTAAATACCTTTGTTTATACCAGATACATAGAACAATAATTATGTTGCTTTCGAAATTACCATTACCAAAGACGAAAAGTTATTCGCAGGCGTTGCCACAGGCCCAAAGTAAATGTCCTGGTGCCTATCCCATTTCTTACATTTAAAACATATTTATCATGATATAACATATTTTAACATTATATATACGTATTTTATTTATTTATTTCGTTAAAGAAAGATAGCGAAAGATGCTAAAGCCTTCAACTATATATATATATATATATATTTATACGTATATATATATATTGGGTTATTGTACAGAATTGGCATACATGAGCACACATTTATACATACGTGCACACACACACATACACACATTTGCATAACTTTTCTATAGGAAAACATACCCATGGGTATGTCGAACATCCACGAAACATGCACAATTGCACAAATATGTGTCCAAGATGAAAGAGTTTGACGATTTTAAGACAATAATCGTCGCGCTTTGGAAATTTACCTCAGTTATTTAATAAATGGCAATTTTCCACTGCTGCAGCCACATGACTAGTTTCAACACCACTTTGCACTCGACGTAATGCAAATATGCGAATATTATGTGTATAAGCACTTGGACAAATTCCAGAACCCACGGAAAACTTTAATGAACGATGGCGCAGCACATGAATATTATTTGTTAAGCTTTGATTATTGACGGAGGTATGCTTGGCATATTATTCAAATCCGAAATAAAAAATCTCGTATTGATTGCTAAGCTCTGTGTTCCAAGTAAAGCTTTCACTGAGCCAAACAGCAGAAAAAATAATACCAAAGGAAAACGAGAGAGCGCCTCGAACTGACAGTTGCCAATGGTTACTGAAACTTTTACGAGTTACACCCTTCCAGCAGCGCCTGCGCAAGGACGTGACCATGCTGAGTGCAATATCAATGAGCTTTCGATTGGCATTCCACCAATAAAGTTTTAGCAGAAATGTTTTAAGTTTCTAGTAGAAATGTATAACTATTAGTAATAGAATCGTCTTCATAATACTATTCAAAGCTAGTAGGGCTGCTCAAGTCAAGAGCACCCGACTAGGAAATACCCGGAAACAGGAAGCGAGCTGTCGTTGCACACATTTAAATTCCTACACCCAAATTTTAATGCACAGTCATGCACTGCTTGCACCTGCACTGCTTGCGCGCGAACTGCTTGCGCTTACTGCTTCTTCGCTTGTGAAATTTGTATGATTAAAACTTTTGTGTTTCGTAACCAATATTAACGAAAATTAATTGTAATTTATTTTTTAAGTGTCATAATTTGCTGTCTAGCACTCATATTCTAAAAGAAAAAAAAAAAAATAAAATGAACGTAGAATTTTACAGGTTTTGGTAATCATTTAAACTAAACATGCAACCTTTTTTTATACTCTTAACAAACAAAGAAATGTCTGTTTGACTGTTCGTCTGCATGAACGCGCCGATCTCGGACATCAAATTCAAATTTACACTCATTTAAAGCACGCGCAGTTTGCAAGTTTGCTTCGAATAGTCGATAACTTTCAACGTTTTCCTACAATCGGTAACAATTTACAACAATATCCAATTTTTTACTTTATTCTTCAAATATGACTGCTATAGACACAAAATTTTTATTCAAATGAATATTTTAATATTGAATAAAGCACTTAAAGAATCTATTGCAAAAAGTATCATTAATATCGGTGGATAACACAGAAGGTATAAATCAACACATGTGGTAGCACTATAACGGTAATGTGGCTGGGAAGAGTTGTACAGCTGAAGGTTTAACTTTCGATTGGACGGGGTCGTAAATTGATTTCTGTGTTTTTTTTATTGGTTTTTTTTAATTATGAACCCCATAAACCAGAAAAACCACATTACAAATAGTTCAATGGCAGACATTTTTTGTAATGTTTGAAATCTGGAATTTTGAAGATTCTTTTTAGATGTGTGCCCAAATTTGTTATCATTCCTCGAGAAATATATAACCGATTTTAAAACAAACAAAACAAAAACAATATCATCGGCTTGCGAACACGACAAACATTCCGTCGAACCGAAACAAGTTTACGGGCATGAAAGTGGCCTGTTAACCTATGACTTATATGACTGGGACTTTAAAGGATGTGATCAGTTATCTGCCCACCAAATGTGGTGCCTCTAGCTTAAAAACTTTGGGAGTTATAGGCATTTCCAGCGGGGCGTTATAGTGGGCGTGGCCAGGATGTCAAGTGTGCAATCTTTGGGGGAGGAGCAATCTACGCGTCTAATTTGGTGGCTCTATATCTAAAAAATTGTAGGAAATATTCACTTTTTATCGATTTGCGATTGAAGGTGTAAGAAATCTAAACACTTTGTCCGAAGATAGGAAGAAGGATATTTGCAAGTATATATATATATTCAAAGTTTCAAGTCTTTATCTTCAATAGCGCCGAGAAAAGTTGAATTCATTCGGACAGACGGACAGCATGACGGACATTGCACAAACCTAATAACCTATTTTACTTCGCGAACGAGAATAAATATGTAGTTGTAAAACCAATGATAAACATTTTTTGATGTGTGCCAACTTCGGTACAAGCTCTAAGGATTTTAGGATGCGCCCACTGGAGGCGTGGCAAACCAATAGCACCTGAATCGCTGAATTAACAATTTTGACGGTAGCGTCCCCAAACATGGCGCATAAATAGCTTGTGATGTCCCGGCCACGCCCACCACAACGTTCTCAGCTGAGCTCGCCCCCATGAACCGCGGAAGCTCTTATCTTCCACAGTTTTAGAGCTAGCGTTCACAAATTTTTAAAAGTAGATCACTATTCCTCTTTTTAAAATATCGGCAAAAAATTTAAATATTCTTAAAAACCGAAACTTTTCAAATTAACAATTACAGTTACGACCGTGAAGAAGTAAAACGTAGTCGCTAACGCGTGACTGCAACGTCTTTTTTTTAAAATTGGTTGCACTACTCATTAATTATGTGTATGGTTAAGGGTTTGAGCCCCAAAAAATATAAAAAATGTACTGCTTGTGCCGTGAATTTATGTATATATTTTTATGTATATGTGTGAACTGCTGGGTACAGGGTATCTTCTAGTGGGGCGGTCGCGACTAAAGCCTTCTAACTTGCTTATATTACTTTCAGCCATACCTATTATTTAAATTGAACAAGTTGTTGAAACATATCGAGATTTCTTTTCTTAATATATGAATTAGTCATTTACGATATAGCGATAACAACAAAATATCATCAAACCTACTTGTTACTCTGCTTGTTTATAAATTTTAGCGTAAACTGTTTGATGTCTATACCTTAATGGCAAAGCTAGCGATGCCACCAAATATATCAAAAATGCACTGCTTGCGCCGTGAATTTGTGTATATGAGGGTGCAGGGTATCTCCTACTCCATCTATCTCCATACCTATTAAATAAAATAAACAAGTTGTTGAACACGATATAAAAAACATATCGAGATTTCTTTTACGCTATAGCGATAACAAAAAAAATATCATCAACCCTACTTGTTACCCTGCTCGTTTATAAAGTGAAGCGTATATTTTGCTTGTCCAAAGTTTTGTTATCCCTCTGTTTGATGTCTATATCTTGCCCTATAGCATACCGCTTCTTTTTCTTCAATAATAACTTTGTGTTTAATTTTACTAAGATTTAAAAATTTTGTTAACGTTTAAACTTGAATCAAACTTGTTTCATCATTATCCTATTGTACAGCGTGATATCTTCAAGATAATTATTTATGAATGATATTAAATTATAGTATTGAATTGTTGATAGAATATACATATTTATATTATTTAAACTTACTTGTCAGTCTCCTGTAAATGCATGTCTAATCCTTGGTTTCCTTTGTGTTGATTTTATTGAAAACTGAATTCCTCTTATTCATCCGATATATTCTAAATTATACGGACGTTTATAATGGGAAATGTAAACACAGGTTATGAAAGATTCTTTGACTTTGATTGAGTTTTGTTGAATTGAATCATAGAATTTTCGAATATGCAAAATTCTTATCGGTGTATTTATCAAAATTCTAAATATACACAAATACGATTAATGCAAATACTTTACACTATATATATGTATATATGCATTCAAATTACTTAACCACATCTGAATCATTTTGGAATTTGTTATTGTTATAATTTTGTTTTTGAATAACCGAAAAGTTCTTTTTCTGCTTGTCACCGAAATGTTCTTTTTTTGAATTGTTGTTTATATAGAAATCACTTTTATTTGTTTTAACTAGGTAAGCTTGCATATATGAAGAGTCTATTTTTAAAAATATATATTTTCGTTCGTTTTAATTATAGAGAGAAACTTGAAAACTTTTACCGAACATGAGCAAAACGATATGAAACACGTGTCACACGATCAAAATGCATACAAAATGTTTGAACATTTATCAAAATAAACAATATCAATAATTAGTTTATTGTAAATATATATATATGTGAAAATGTATGCACCCTTTTCTATTTATACCAAGTAAATGTGCTCTTGCAAAAGAAACGCGTACATTCGATTCGAAGAACAAAAGACGGGAGCGAGCAGGCGGTCGACTCAATTCTTAGCACTTCTGCCAGAGCTTTCACGTACGGGAGAGATTATTCACTGAAATCTTTACACTCAGACGTATTCTGACAAACGGACCCAGCGCAAAAGAACCGAGCATTTTTTATGTCCACTCACACACACACGCAGGTTTTTGTGTCCGACAGTGTGCATAAATAAATGTGTACGTAAAAACGAAATTACAATTATGTACACTAAAGTCTAAGGTGCATAATAATATAATAAATAATGATTAAAATGTGTTACATTCCAACACTGCTGCCAATCATTTATTTCGTGCAACACACAAATTTTATATTGAATTATTCTGAATGTGCAGAAAGCTTTGCCGATAAAAGCTTTTCAATTCAATTTCGAAGAGCACAGCAGATCTATAAATACAATAGTAGGAGTATAAGGGAATAGCTAAAAGTTATAAAATCAATAAGAATATAACAAAGGATATACTTATGGGGGCGGATATGTCGCCTTGAGCTTAATTTAGGTTTAAATGGGCGAGTTTAAAGTATTTTCTATGAAATACATTTGTTGTCCTCTTCGAAAACCATAATTATATAATGTATTCAGCATCGGACAGAACTGTGTAAGTAAGAATAATTACAAATATTTTAAAACGTACTTAACGATTGCTGTTAGCACAAATCAGTTGCTGTCAAACTGTATTTTTTAGGGAAAATATCCATTTTCCGATAGAAGCTTTTCAATTCAATTTCGAAGAGTTCTACAAATTTATAAATATAGCTAAAATTTCTAAAATCAACAGACTGATAGCAAGATGATGATCAAGAATATAACAAAGGATATACTTATGGGGGCGGATATGTCGCCTTGAGCTTAATTTAATTGTTAAAATGGGTTTAAATGGGTTTAAATGGGCGAGTTTAAAGTATTTTCTATGAAATACATTTGTTGTCCTCTTCGAAAACCATAATTATATAATGTATTCAGCATCGGACAGAACTCTGTAAGTAAGAATAATTACAAATATTTTAAAGCGTACTTAACGATTGCTGTTAGCACAAATCAGTTGCTGTCAAACTGTATTTTTAGGGAAAATATCCATTTGCCGATAGAAGCTTTTCAATTCAATTTCGAAGAGTTCTACAAATTTATAAATACAGTAGTAGGAGTATAAGGAAATAGCTAAAATTTCTAAAATCAACAGACTGATAGCAAGATGATGATCAAGAATATAACAAAGGATATCGTACTTAACGATTGCTGTTAGCACAAATTAGTTGCTGACAAACTGTATTTTTAGGGAAAATATCTATATTCATATTCTGAATAAAATGATAATGGGCAAAAAGGGACTAAAACAAGTGAGAAAACTCTAATCGGGACCTGAATCCTTCGATTTGTCTTGACAAACATTTCAACCTCTTTGCATACACACACACACACACACACACAAACTTTAGTTAGTGGCTGCGTTTGGTCCCCACTATAGAAGTTCGTGGTTTTCTCTTATACTATGTACGATGATTATGCAATTTTCAATGCTTGTTAAGAGCATTGAAATGTATTTGATAATAAAGGTGCAAGTTTGTGGTATTGCATTTGCCTTTTTAAACGCTGAACCCATTGAAAGTGGATAATGGATTTGTTGATCGCAGTGTTAAGGGTATCTCCTAGTCGAGCGGAGTTTTTTGTATTTTTTGTTTCAAAATCCGAAAATTGAAAAACGCGGGTATTTCTTTGTAGTGTGGGTATTCCTAAAATATAATAGGCTATCTCGCTTAACACTCACAGATCAAACGAGGACCCGAGCAAAACCGAAGTGTGTCTGTGAGCTAATCGTCTGAAAATATTTGTCCCATTTCTTTGTTCTTGATGTCCTATCTATCTTGTCTGTTTGGTTAGTGGTTCAGGGATTCACTACATACTAATTAGTAATAAAATTGACAAAAAAGTGGTTGCAATAATTATAATTTTTCGCTCTCTGCTTAGCCTTGTTCTGTATTAGCACCCCGAGAGAATAGTGTGTCTCGCTCGCTGTATGAATGTGTGTATGAAGAAGGAGCATTGCGCTTACACTAAAATCTTTTAATATCGGGCCGCATATCTTCCCTTTCGCTACATACATACATACATACATACATGCATACATGCATACATGCATACATACATACATTCATACATGCATACATGCATACATGCATACATGCATACATACATACATGCATACATACATGCATACATACATACATACATGAATACATGAATACATGCATACATGCA
>SCDT01000422.1:26773-64832 GCA_004143765.1 Drosophila melanica
ATACATGCATACATGCATACATACATACATACATACATACATACATACATACATACATACATACATACATACATACATACATGGATACATGCATACATACATACATACATGAATACATGCATACATGCATACATGCATACATACATACATTCATACATGCATACATGCATACCTGCATACATGCATACATGCATACATTCATACATACATACATACATACATGCATACATGCATACATGCATACATACATACATGCATACATACATGCATACATACATACATACATGAATACATGAATACATGCATACATGCATACATACATACATGCATACATACATGCATACATACATACATACATGAATACATGAATACATGCATACATGCATACATACATACATGCATACATGCATACATGCATACATGCATACATACATACATACATACATACATACATACATACATACATACATACATACATACATACATACATGGATACATGCATACATGCATACATGCATACATACATACATACATACATACATACATACATACATACATACATGCATACATGCATACATGCATACATACATACATACATACATGCATGCATACATGCATACATACATACATACATACATACATACATACATACATACATACATGCATACATGCATACATACATGCATTCATACATGCATACATGCATACATACATGCATTCATACATACATACATACATACATACAGACATACATACATACAAACAAACATACATACATACATACATACATACATGCAGCTCATGATATTAAATGCTTAAATCAAAACATTATTTTTTGAATGATATACAACAGTTATATTAATTCTTTGGCAATTGAAAATTGGTAGAAGTTTGGTTTAATTCAATTTAAGCGCGAAATATGGCATTTAAAGGCTGTCTGATATGAATGCGAATCAAAGCTGGCCTGTACGAAATCTGAAAGACCTGGCAACTGGCAAGAAAAAATAAATCTTCGAGAATAACGATGTATGTACGATATATACAAAAATTTTTATAATTAATAATAATTTATTATTTTACATGCTTTTTAGAACCTTTGCGTGAAAATCCTTTATGTGTTTTAACGCACAGCCCTGATATTTTCAATATTTTCTTTAAAAAATTCAACAACACACTTGTTAAATCAAAAGTATTTTGATTTCTTTTTGGCGGTTTATTTGTTATTTATTTGAATGCGCTAAAAATATCAAAATTATGTTCAACTGGAAAAATACTAAATATAATATAAAAACGAGTTGACAGAGCCCGATTTCATTGTGAACACTGCCATTTTGCTTTCCTGTTGACCAATGAAATTTACACTATAAAGACGTAAATCCATTAAATTTTGGACAAATTTTTGCCATATTTTGTAAAATGAAATATTCCATTTACTTCGTTTTAAAATGTACATTTTTAAGTAAAATATAATTAATTGCTCTTTTTTTTTAAGAGATATTAATTTCAAATAATTTAAAAGTGGAGAAAGTTGAAGAATGAAAGAAAGTTTCTTGCTTAGTTTGCATTCAGCAGCCTTTTTATTTAAAAACTAATTGCAATTTCTGGCGGCATTAAAACTACGCTTAAAGATCTTTTTATGATCGGATCTTTTTCAATCACACAATATTTAAATTTAAATAAGTCGTTGAGGTGGTGGGGTATTATTTGCTGAAACACGAGATGATCTCTTCTTCTGCTTCTATATTCTACCTTCTTTTAATATAGAGGTTTATATGCGGCATCTGGCTTGCATTATTGAGGTTTCAGCTCATTTGCGCGATTAAGTTTTATTTGCTGCGTTGGCTTATTTTAATAAACCTAGCATATTTTGGTCATTATTCATCAAAGCATCTTTTTCATTCAGCACATGATCACTTTTTAGAGTATACGCTTGACTTGTTGTTTTAGCTCAATTTTATTTCTTGTTAATAGAATAGAGCGCACTTGATCTTGTATTTGTTAACGAACATGCTATTGCAGATATATGTATATTTTTGAATATTTTGCTCTCGTAAATAAAACTTATTTATTCAACCGATCGGTCGTTTTATATAAACGTCTTGATATAGATAGTGCTATAACATCACTCTGTGTTGTGTGTTTCGCTAGTTGCTTCGCTTTCCTTGATTCTCCTAAAAATCCCTGATTTAATCGTGGCAAACTAAAAAAAACCTTAAATCTAAATGTTTTAAGAAATGCAAAAAGTCTGGTTTAATTGTTGACTTGTCAAAATATTTCACTGTATATTTCTAAGTGCTCGCTGCAAAAGGTAATTTATTCGATATTCCAAACAACTTCACAGTTTTCTTCTTACCTCTACTCTACTTTATGTCTCTACTCTCTACTTCTATGTCTTAATATGATTTATCCCTATCCCTTGGTCTATTTTATCCCTCTCGGCGAAGAAAGACAAAGCGTAATAACATTGTATAATGTCTACAAAACATTTAATACCAAGCAAGAGTTTGGGTTTTTATTTCGTGTGTAGCATACGCAGATCAAGCTTATATTATATAATCGATCGCTGTTTCCTTTTTATCGATATTTGGCATTTTGTTTTAGGCGTGTTTTTTTTTGTCAACATATTATCTCCAAACGCATATAACCATTGATAACAAAAACAAAAACCTACTCATCCGATTACTCGTTTCTAAACGTGAGAAATGATCTAAAGAATGCTTTTCAAATTTGGTTCAGAAGTCATGATTTTCGCAATCATAAAAGTCGTTCAGACAATTCAAAAGGTTTTCATAAAATTAGAATATGTTGATACCAATTCTTAATTGCTACAACACGCTCTTAAAGTAAAGTTATACACTGAAGCTGATGCAACCAGAAAAAGAAGGAGAAGGAATAAGAAGATAAGTGTAACTGTGCATTATTCAATTGTTTTACACTATCGTCTTCAGACGCATTCTGCTTGGGCGAAGGAATTTAGTTTCCATTGTGGGGCGCCAAGTAAAGTAAGCAGCTTGCGGCGCTTGTTTGAGTATTTTTATGTGTGTAAGTAGGAATGCAAAGGGGCTTCAATGTATCTAACAAAAGCTCGCAGCTGTGGCAAGGCAAAGACTATATAACTGCTTTTTTATACAAGTTCACAAAGTGAAATTAATATATCGAGTTTGTGCAGTACGTCAGCGCTATGAAAAACCTTGGATATATAGTTGTAGTCATCCACTTCAGACAAAGTGTTACGATTTTTGGGCCACACCCACTGAAAGGCTTCCAATTCGATACACCTCAAATCTCAACTCAATAAAAGGTGAATATTTGCCAGCACTTTGATGCTAGAGTCACCAAATTTTATCTGTAGATAGCTGATAATTCCAAAGATTGCAGTTGACATAGAATAAAAATATATAGATAGAAATATTGTCGACACGCCAACTCCGAAAATGTACATTTCCCACTGTTTTAAGGGTTGATTCACCAAATTATAAAAAAAACCTGAAACCTTTTGAAAATAGCTCTAACAATTAAGACCGTGATCGAGTATAAAGCAGTCGGTAACGCCCGACTGCAGAGTTCTTATCTGTTAGTATTGTCTTTAATTAGGGATATTTGCTACCTGGGCACTCCCACCTAGTTTTTATACCCTGCACCCATTAAAAATGGTCATAAGGCAATTTCTTCTCCCGGCTCCCGACTTCAAAATCTATATTTTTTACATCGAATACGCAGCCAACAAACTACAAAATGCATACATATACAAATAGTAATAATTGTGCGTCAATTCTCATTCTCGTTCACGGAGTAGACAATGCTATGTCCGTCAATCCGTCTGTCCGTATGAACACATTTTTTATTGTTAGCCCGGGCATGGCAATGATTTAATCAATGTGTCTCAAAATGTCGCCACCTATTGGCCGCAGACGCACCTAGCGGTTTTTTTCGCCCAAGACACAAACCATGGTAATAGGTAAAAAAATTAAATAACTCAACGAAAATTTTGTTTTATTTTTGTATCACTCTACGAAAAAATTTTTTAGTTATTAATACGCTGTAAATTAGTATTGCGATGTCGGTTACAACTGACTGCAAAGTTCTCCCTTTTTTTTTATCGAAAGCGAATCTACTTTTGTTACCCCCACAAATCAATCGTTGCTAAAAATTCGAAGTTTCCATGCCAAAGTGGCGAACGCTTTACATATTTCATTGAACTCTTTAAGCAAAAATGATGAAAGTGACCGAAAATTTAAAATATCAATTTTCAGCGCAATACTTATCGACCATTTAAAATAAAAATAAAATGGAAATGGTCAGCTCATGGTATATTCGAACTTGAAAATTTCAAGTTCAGCTTTCCAGTTCTTGTAGTATCCGCAATTGGCGTCCGTTCATAGACAAACGGACATGTTTACGGCAACTCGGCAGGTGTTGCTGACCAAGAATATAAATATTTTATGCGGTCACAGATGTTTTCTGCCCGTTACATACAATGTCAAAGCCCCATTATACCCTTTTATACCCTTTTAAGAGTGTAAAAATATAATTATTAAACAACGCTGTTTTCAGCTAAACGAATTATATATGAAATATAAAATATCTCGTAGTCTCGTAGAGTTTTGGGTTAGAGAAATGTTCAGAACGCTTTCTTAGTAAAAATGAACAAAACAGATTTATTAAAACACTTCTATTTATTCAAGAGCCGGTTGAATCGTCTTTTTAATGATTTTCCTCGTTTTTTTCAATCTCTGTTTTTTAAGATATCGATAGAAAATTTGGGAAAGCGCATGCAATGACTTCTGCATGAAATATCAAATAGAAAAAGGGTTAAAATGTTCGAATTCCTGTCAAAAGGGTTTGCCAGGGAATATTGGTTTCCTATGAGTAAGGGTTAGATGAGGCACGCGGCCACGGACAACCATTGATACAGTAGTGAAACTAGAGATTATATACAGCAAATCAATATGGAAATACAAAAAAAAAATGTATCCAGCAGCAGTTGTCACCCCTGATAGTGAAAAATAAAACAAGTAAGATTGCTTTTGTTCAGAGGAGTTGACTAAAAAATATCCTGTACCGCGGCAAATTTACGACATTTTAAGAGAAATTTTAATTATTTTAGAAATGCCAAATAACAGGGCTTGAAATATATATTCACTTGGAGATCGACGCGTTTCTTCAGACAGTCGAATGGGAAGTTTTATAATAACAGGAATTTGTTGGGTTGTATAACTCGAATACTATTTGTTGCCCATTAATTCGGCAAGAATTGTTTCATATTTAAAATGAATTGTATTCCTTGTTGTTATACTTTTGTAGCCACAGACGGTATAAAAACATAGATATGTGAATTAAGATGAAATATAAATCGATATTTTTTATGGAATATAAATAATAAAGGGTATAAAGTACTTGCATGCTTCAATCAATACATTCAAACACACATACATATACATATATATAGATTAAAATGAATTTGTATGTAAGTATGTTTCGAGATCCTGGAATTCAGAAAACATAAAAGCCTTATAAGGGATGTTCAAATAATAAAAAAATTAAAAGTTCGCTAGTTAGTGATTTTATTTTAAATTATTTGATTAAGTATTTTAACGTTTCTCCATAAATTGTGTTTAAAAATCTTTAAAAGTAAAGTTGACATTGTTTATTTTTGATTACCAGCGACTATTTACTGGCTGCTTTATAATATTATTGTGATTTTGGCAAACATAGCTTTATTTTTTATTTGTGGGGGCAGGTGGCAAAACTTTTTCAGCTCGATATTTAGAAGAGGTCTTGCGAGAATTGCCTGCCATATATAGTGATTCCAGCTCCAAAAAGGTGTGAAACATGAATTTTCGGGGTTTGCGAATGTGGGCGTGAACTTAGTGATAATAAATCTACAGTTGAAATTTGGTTTTTAGCTCTAAAACTCTGCGAGATTTCGGCATTTCCAATTTTTTAAGGCGGGGATGCTGGGGCGTTTTAATGGGCGTGACCGGGATATCAAGGTCGCAGTCTTTTGGGGAGGTCGCCAAGTATCCACATACCAATCTAGGTGACTCTAGCTGTAAAATAGATTTGCGATTTTAAAATCCAAAATCCTTAACACACACCAAATATGCTCATTGGACTTCGTGCACGAGTATAAAAATTACGTGAACAAAAAATGAGAACTGTACATCAACCTCCCCGTTTTTTTTATAATTTTCCTAAATAATCGAAATTGTAATGATTTTTTGAAAATGTCATTAAATATAAAAATTATGGCATATATACATATTTGTAAGTCTGAAAATAAAACATACTATTCCTTACCACTTTCTTGTGCACTTGTAAAAGGACTCTGTTAAAATGGTACGAAAAGTAAGTAGTAAGGTAGAGTATGAATTGGGTCCTGTAGGCATTAATAGTTTCTAGTGTCCAAGCGATTAGAGTTCAAAATAAAGACCTGTAGCGAAATTTGTACTTTTCGGCTCTTTTGTTTCTCTTTTTTTTTAAATTACTCAAAAAACAGTTAAGATATACGTACATATGTATATGATTTTCTGTGTTTTGTATCTCGCAAAAATAGCGAGAAGCTAACCCCACACGCACACGCACACACACACACACATTCAGAGCACATATACATACGCATACGTGTGTTTACATACAAACATAAATATAGCTGGCGGCAGGGATATTTTTTCTTTACTTTTTTTTTTTTCATCAGCGTGGATGATCTCGGTTTTTTATGTATACACGTTTTTCCTTTCTTTTTTTTTTTTTTTTAATTTTGATGGTGTAGGGTGGCGACGCTGACGGTGCCGGTGGTGTTCTGACTGCAGAAGGTGGCAAAAATTGCCCGCTCCCTGTTTTGAAACTCACTCGCATTCTGCCTGCCTCTGCCTGCCTGCCTGCCTGCCGCTTTTGCACCACCACCAACTTCATTATAATTTTGTCGGGGTTGTTTTTTCATTCCTTTTTTTTTTTTTTTTTTTGTGTATGTTCTTTATTCGCCGCATCGCTGCCGTCTCTATGTGACTCCGGCGATGCCCTCCGCACTGTAATTTCGAGCATTGCAGTTGCTCGCTTGTAGGTCATCCGAATGTTGATTATGCCCGTGCACATAAAACGGCACCCCCAAGTTTTTTTTTGTCAGTCCGTGAAAAATTGGATAAAAAACGCTTGGCAGTTTTAGCATCTGAAATTCTAACATTGAATTATGGAATATCGATTTTTTGGTTTTTGCGAAAATGAAATGGCTTCTTTCAATGGAAACAATTACAAAAACATTCATCTCCCCAATGCTAATACCCGACAAAATGTGTACCAAACTAAGAAAAACGTAACTAATGAACGGAACTAAAACAACGAGTTCGTTGGTATACTAATAACTGGGCTAAATCTATGCATATCTGTTATGCTAAGTTTAGCTCTGCAACATATTTTGAGTCTATATAAGTTTTGTCTTATTTACTTTTTTTATAAATAAAATAAAGGCGCGACTTTTGGTACCTAAATTTTAGCTTACTTGATATTTTTTATAGCACGTGGGACGTTGGTTTTTGACGTGGACGCAGGTAATATGCCACACACCTCCCGCCCCACACACACAGAGGGGAAAGTCACATAACGTGCGTTAATCAGCATCGCGAACAAATACAAAGGAAACTTACGAGTATCGTTTTAGGCCAATAAATATCCTTACTAATTATATACAAAAAAAAAGTATTTTAATTAAAACATAAGATGGAAAATATTTGTATCACATACTGATTTTTTAAATTGGATATCATTCATCACAAAATTTTAAAATAGCAAGAAGAATGTGGGTATTGCCTGACGTGGAGATACCCTGAGCCCAGTTGCTCGCTTTCGTCAAAAACATTTACAATAACTAGCTTGTGATATTTTTTAAATTTTAATAATGGTTTATATAGCTACAGTGTGTTTAAATATTCATATTAATTCGAATTCGGTGTCTTTCTCTTCTATTTTTTAAAAATAGCTTAAAACATTGCTTTCGATTTTTTGCGATTTTAAAATAAGCGAAAAAATGATTTTTCTGCTTTATCCCTTACAAACAGACGGACAAAATATAATTATTTTAAATATAATTAATATGAAATTTAAAATAAGTTTTCAAATGTCACTTTCTACATTCTTCCTTAAGAAAATTAATTATAATAGCTCTTAATAATGCGTTTCCAAAAGAAATACAGACAGACGTTCTCTGTATCTTTTGTAATATGGAAACTGTGGGGTGTCAGTTTTAGCGGATTTTAGCGTTTTCCCGCTAACTAAAGTGTCTTGGTTTATGACAGAAAATACCTCCACAAAGACTCGAAGTAAAAAACAATTGCATCTCATTTTGGGATACTTATAAATGAAATATTAAATACGTAACTAATTAATGAGTTTGCGAATTTGAATGGCGAGTTCGACGCGTATTTGAAATACAAATTTTTAGGTGCGTGAATGATTTGCTCCAAAAATAAATATTATTTCCGAATAACGTATCTTTTGATGCAGAACAGTTGAAGAACTAAAACATATTGTGTGCTCCCTCTAAAAACATTTCCATCGCGTTCGCGTTTAAATTGTTAGCCGGTTTGGCACACTTCCGCAAGAGGGTTGCATGAATGCAAGGAAAGCTATATTCAAGGAATATCCTGGTCAAACACTTTGAGACTGAGTTTGGGTCAATGTGTTTCGATATATGCTTGGATTTTGAATCATTTAATCTTGTCTGCACAGATATCTATAGATTATGCTTCCTTTTTGCCTGTCACATACCCACATTTACCCACTTTCAATGCATTCAGGGTATAATTACGATATAGTTTAATGCACAGGTTAGTTTCGATAAATAAATTAGGACCAAAATGAAGAGCATAACAGCAATAATCGTTTTCTTTCCATTCATATTAATAAGTTGCTGTGTATTCATTACATTTATTAATATTTATGAAGATCAAATCTAGTTTTCCTTCTATTTGCACAACAATAATTATCCATTTGCAAAATTAAAGCTTCCCCTGTTCGATTTAAAGTTAGATTTCAGTTACAAGTCCCTTTTTTGGGGTAGATTGGACTAAATAGAAATGCAACTAACAGATACAATATTAATTTAATAAATAAAAACAACATTCCTCTGCGTAACTCTCTACTCCGGGCAAAAGTGTTAAGAAATTGGTGAGTGAAGGTCGCTGTGCTACTGCCTCCATCCTCCTCCTCCTCAGGCAACCACCACGGCACGGTGTCAATATCAACGGCATATCCTTGCTCCTTTCTCCTTGTTCCCCTTCTCCCCACGACAATTTAACACACTGTGCTGGCCACACGTCCCCAAATCCGCTATGGGGTTGTGCGTGCCGGCTCTAGTCCGAGTCCGAGCCCTAACTCATCATTATACGGCAGTGCGAGGTGGAGCGGGCATGTGCCAAGGTGAGGAGGAGGGGGGGGAGTGCGATGTGTTTGGCGTTGACGATGCTATCACAATCACGACTCGAAAAACATTAACGCTTTAATTGCCTTTGTTTAATTTACCTTGCCGTGTACCGGAAATTTACAGGAACTTCATTTGTACATCGTATCGCTTTAATAGTCCAAAACATATATATATATGTATACCGTTCGCATTCTCGCTTTCTGTTCGTGCGTGCAAGATATTAGATTAGCTGCATCAATAAAAGGAGTTCGCCACTTGGTCCAACCGTTTATCCAGCTGTCGCGCCGACCAACGCTCTCCTTCCTTCCCTTCAAGGGACGCACTCGGAAGTGTGAACATACCCATCGTCATATTTTAATGGGTTAGCGTTAGTCTTATTAATAATCGGTCTGACAATCTGTCGCAATTGATCAAACATCTATTTAATCAACACATCATACAAAACTACATCACATTCCAAACTCGAAATCAAACTTTAAATCTGGTAGAGACCGGGAGATGTTGTTATACGAACGCACACAAAATCACACAAACACGTTTACAAAGGGACGCCGTAAACTATGCACCTTGCTTAGCGGCTGCGCTTCCACTTTGGGATTAACTTCTGACCTAAGCGTATGTTCGAGATGAGGGCTTTTAATCTATGAACAAACCAAAGCGCAACGCTGCAATAAATTAATTGTGTTTTTTTTCATATTTGGGACGATTTTATTGATCTGCGTATGCTTTACAAAAAAAATATTTAATTAAATTTGAATCTCCAAATGTAAAAGTTTCTATGATATGCTCAAAAAAGCAGGATAAATATAAAGAAACAAACTAAATTTCGATAAGAAAATTGGTGTTGTGGACAATTAGAAATATACTTGAATTGCGTAGGGTATACACGAACTTAAATAAACAAATTTCGACTCTGTCTCTGAGACTGAAGCAAAAATCCAGTTAAATCTGCCAAATTTAGCGACTCTAGTTTTTGTGGGTGATATGGATTTTCCTGTCTCCAAGACATATTCGTAGATCTTCTAGAATTATGTTGTCCTTAGCACGGAAAGACATTAAAAATGGGTAAAAGGCTAAATGTATGTAACAGGCAGAAAGAAACATCTTCGATCCTATAAAGTATATATTCTTGATCAGGAAACTTCAAAAACTAAAAAACTCAACCTAACGACTTTTAATTTTTTTTATCCATGCGCAGAAGAAGTATATATAATTTTTTGATATCTTCCCCCGTTTCATTGATATCGATAAAAATCGTTTTCAAGAGTTGGTTTCCTTAGCATTAAAATTAGAGGCGCCAAATTTAGTGTGTTATATTTCTTAAACTAGATTGAACAGATTTTGGATAACTCTCCAACTCGTCCCCAATATGGTTTGTACATCAATTTCCATTGCTGTTGAATATTTCATGGTGCTCGTTTGGCTATGCTTTTGTGTGTATGTGTAATTTTGTGTATGTATGTGTGAATTCATGAAGGTTGAAATGCTTGTAACGACAGGAGGTAGGGTTTAGGTAGGGTATCTTGTAGTTGGGCGCTCCCTACTAAAGCCTTATCACTTTTGGTGACCTTGGTGACCCGGCCATGCCCACTATATCGCCAATGTCGCCCATAGTTTATGCCAAAGATTCAACAAATTTATAAATTTTATAGTTGGAAAGCAAACATCACAGAAAACAATAACTAATAACTATATACCTGACAGATCCCATCCATATAGTGTGTATAAAAGCTTACAGCTAAAGTCACCAAACTTGGTTTGCAGATAGATGCTGACCTCCCTTATTATGTTCCCAGCCTTCCCGCCCCATTGGATTGCTAAAGCTTATATCTTTCACTGTTTTCAGGCTAGTGATCAAAGGTGGCAGACAGTTTTTGCATGGCCTCCTCTAATGATCAAGCCGAGTCCCCCACAAATGAGAACATTTTCCAAAATAAGTATAATAATAAAGACAGTGAATGAGTACAAATCAGTCGTTAACGCCCGACTGCTTCTTTTCCCATTCAATTTTAGGCCATTCAACGATGATTTAAAACTATGTTGCGTGACTGAGCAAAAATAAAACAGAATATCTGCTAGTCGGTCACTTTCGACTGTGGCACTTTAACTAGTTTTCTACACAAAGTTGTCAATCGCAAGGACTTTTACCATTGTGATTAATAAGAGGCGTATTCGAAAGGAACGGATTCGACAAAAACATAATCTGCAGAGCTTACAGATACTATTCACTATCGATCTGAGCAAATGTACATAATTCTTAATTTCTATTCATCATATTCCAACGAAGACAATTACTCCGACTATCCTCTGCGAGTCCTGCTCGATGGCGTCTGCAGTGTCATTGAGATATAATTAATTTCGTTACGGTGGCTGTTTAATTTGGGTTAAAAGCAGAAGTCGCGTCTCGCTCAGGGGCTTATACCTATGCCAGACTGGTCGTAAAAGACATAAAGCGCACATTTATATCTGCTCGAATTGCATAATTATTGCGAAAGCTCGAGCGAGCGTGGCCGCATTGTCATTTGGCGAAATTAATGGAAATTACGCATCGCTGTGAGTCCTGTTCCGGACGGACGCGTGTCAAAAGTCATCCCCCAAATTCGCTAATTCACTTTTTATTATGAATACGAGCGAGCGAGTGAGCTCGTATTCATGCGCTGATTCCCATTTGTTTTCCGATATCATCAATTATTCACAAGCCAAAACCCATACAGGTCCATTGATTACCAATACTAAACGCAAACTAAACTCACCGATATCCCCCCCCCACACTCCTCGATTCCTCCATCGTCTAGTCGGATTCTGTGCTTCATGTTTTCACATTTGTCGGTTTGAATATTGTTCATAATATTGTATGTAACATAAAATAAACTATGATTAACAACAACAACAAGACTAGGTTATGGCTTAAACAAATTTTCAAGGAAACGCTAGTGTATCATAAATTTTAAACTTGGAATTTATTCCATTATGAATGGATGTTATTTAATTTAAAAATTAAATCTGAGCTTTTTGAGAGTTTAACAAAAACTAGCTAAGAAAAAGCAAAAGAATAATACGTTCAATTATGTATACCTTTGGATTTTCTATCCATGTAAAAAGGATATATTTTTCTGGGCATTTTTTCTCTTTTTTTTTAAAGATGAGGTGTAACAACTAAGGATGCTATAGAGAGGAACCCTAGGAGGTATTCTGAACACAGCTGCTACACATTTAAAGTCACACACATATGTGTGTGGTTGTGTGTGTGACTTAACCGATCTTAAGCGATCTTGATAAAACTATTTGCAATAGATTATTTTAGTGCTATAGTACACTTTATATTATATATAATCACAAATCAAATTTTTGAAATAATTTTACTGTTCCTAGTTTCTAAGACATAAAAATTAGCTTAAATGAGTTGCAGAAAGTATTTTGGTAATTTTCGGTTTTTAGAATTTTAAAATGGTTTAGTGATATATAAACAATGTAACCAGTGATCTTCAAAATTAGTGCTCTCTAGTTCAAACTTTTAAATCGTTTATCTCATGCCACTTTGTGACAAGGTAATAATTTGTTAATAATTAATTAGGATCTGATAGATTTTATGGACTGCATTAAAACAAACTTGATTTGCGCGTGCCATGGACGAGTCTTTATTCTAAATTATGGAATTAAATAGAATTGAAGATTGAAGAAGAGACCCAATTTTCTTAAACTACAATTTAATTTCCGATATCTTGCCGTTATATTACTATCTATATATTTCGAGACTTTAAGAGCTAGGGCCACCAAATTAAGTTTAGTATATCCTCGAGAATCATACGCAAATCATGAATATTGATATATTAGGAAATCTCCCCTACTCGCAACTAATATAAGCTTATAAGTTATTCAAGAATAGGAATATGGACATGTGGACATATGGATGTGTGTGTCTGTGTGTATGCTACTGGGTTCAGGGTTCCCCCGTAGTCGATCACTCCCAACGAGACTCGTTTAACATGCCTGCTTTAATTAATTGCGAAAGCTGGGCCAGAGTTTGGTTTTAAAATCGATTAACGCAATCTTAAAATGTGTCCCATTTAAGGCGGCGTAATCATTAAGCGAAGAGCCTCGCAACAGGCCCAGCGAAGCCGCAGAGATTTAACAGAAATTAAATTAATTATGTTGTCGCGGTAATAGTGGCGCAAAACGTTAAATGCATAATTATGCTGGTAATTCCGGTCAAGGGTAGCCGCACAAGCGAAACAGGGGGATGCTCTGAGCGCTCCGAGAGCCAAAGCTGCATCATTGTGTTGAATATATATATGTATATATATATTCGGATCTCTCGTTCGAGCCGGGCGGTCTGTTTTCGGTCTTGTCGCCATTTCAATTATAATTGTTTTAACAGAGTTTAAAATTAACAGAATAGGGGAGACAGTAATGGACAAAGGCACTTGACTTCCGGAACGGAAAAAAAAAGTGTAGGGAGATGGAGAAAATGAAAACAAATAAAGCAACTGGTCATTTCAGCTTACCCGCACAGATTTGTTTTGGCATTAATTTGAGATTAAAAACCGTAAACCGACGCCGACGCCGACAACGGACGACGGACGACACTTGTTAAGTGGCGATATTTTGAGTCGCTTAATGAATTTAATAAAAATCACTGTAAATCACTTAAGAGCCCGCAGAAAATCAATTGATTAAGCCACAGAATTGAAATGCTCATTAAACGAGCGAATATATAATAAGATTTTTTTTTTGGATTTGGAATTTGGATTTCAAATCACATTTGTTAATTGTTGGAAACCAGATTTAATTGAAAATCGGAAATGGTTTGGTGCAAATGTATTTCGTGATACGATCAGCATTTCTCGATTTAGCAATATACGGAAGAGCATAGTATAGTATATATATAGAAAAACTTCAAATCTAAACTTGAAATTATTCAGTTTGTATATACCATATGCAATTCAGGTTTATTGATCATTGAAAATGTGTTAAAGGGTATAATGGTTACATGAAAATGCATGTAACAGGCCAAAGGAAGCATAAAATATATATATTCTTGATTAGGAAGATGAGTTGAATTGATTTAGCCAAGTCGTGCTACTTTAATTTCAATAATATCGATAATAATTGATTTCAACCTTTGGTATTTACCATATTTCGGAGACTCTAAGAGATAGAGACACAATTTTAGGGCGTTGTGTTTCTATAAAGCAGCAGCAGATTTTGAAAATGTATGATTTTGTTTCCAGTTTACCCAAATATTTATAACTCCTCCCCACATTGGCTTCACTATCAATAAAACCATAAAAAACGACATGCAAAATGGTTTGTACATACATTTCGATGCTCTTAATAAGTCCTGAAAACTGTATAAAGATCCTACATAAAGTTGTAGTAGAAAACAAGAATTAAGTTTCTATAGTGAAAGCCGATTAAGGTGCGTGCAAGTGTGTGTATGTGTGTGTGTGAATTTGTGTAAGTAAGTAGCAATGCAAAGGGATTAAAATGTTTGTAAACTAAAGTTGTTCTTCCTTGTTATAAATTGGTACTTTTAATGCTTTAAGTGCAATATACTTCGTCATACAATTTGATATTAGATATTACAGGCTTTGAATGAGTTTTTCTCTAGATTTTTACTTCGTTTGGAGTTTTTGTTTTTCATACTAGTTCACGTAAAGAAAGTAGCATATTATAGTATATTATCTGTCTGGCAAAACATTGGATATAGACTTGAATTACCCACAATTATACAATATACAATAAAAAGATAGAGTCACCAAATTTATGTATAGATTGCATCATTGATATTCTGGCCACGCCCAAAAACTCGGAAATGCGTAGATTTCCAACAGTTTTAAAGCTAGATTTAGCTGATCACTCTTTTGAATATCGATACAAATTTAAGTAATTAAACATTATTTTTTTCTCAGACAACCATTATCCCATTCGGACTGTCACTTACATTCATTTCCACAAAACAATTATACAATTTTTACCTAAATGCATATCTGAAAAGTTACAGAATTTGTCCAGGTAGACTATTAACGATCTCTTCCTCATTCAGTTGCATTGAATCTAATGAAAATATCTTCTCTGGTAATCGATCTAATCACCCGGGCAACGCCGAATAAAACACAAATTTTCCAATATACACACACACACATGGTTGTGTCTGTGTGTGTGTGCATAAATTGATGCTTTGAAACCTCAGAAATGCGTGGGGCGAGTGTCGCGGCATGGGCCCAGTGAGTGGTCGGTGATTCTTGTCAATGAAAATGAGAACGGCATATCAATAAATATAACCTGATCACTTTAACGCGCTAGCGTCGAATGCTGCGGTCCATTCATCGAAAAAAAAAAGAAGGTAAATATGTAGCCCACATACGCGCACGTATAATAATCGAAGATTCACAACAACAACAACAACAAAAAAAACCGTAGAAAGACAACAGACGAAAACAAGAAGAACTTTTCGGCCACAGTCTCGAGCCGCGACACACATGAATACCAACGCATGATAATAAAATCTAACTGGAAAGAGGTGTGACTAGACATATGTACGGGTTGAATGTTTGCCCGTAAATGTCCAGTTTATTTGGGCGCACAAAGCGGACGCACAGACGCACAGACGCAACCGCGATTGAATACACATATACCGGTTATTTAAGTATTACCCATCTATATAACTTATCAACATATTTACATATACACACATACAAACACACACACACACTCATTTAAGCAGGGTGACAAGTGTGAGGTTTACTAATATATATAGCGATACACTAATATATTATAATCACACTTACATTTCTAATTTACTACAAAATTTACGATTTCATTCAATAATTTTTTGGCACCTTTGCCTCTTTAAAGATTGTTACCTTTCTATACCTCGTACTTTTGGAAAATTTATAATAGGGTATACCAAAGTCATATGAACATGAAAACGAATTAAGAAATAAACAAAATAGTAAACAAATTGATATATGATATTGGAGCAGAGATTTAGGACGAACTATTATTATATATATTATATTAGAACATAAAATCCGAAATGAATGCGTACTCAATGCTACAGAATTGAAGAGAAAGCGGTAGAAGAATACATTTTACCCGTTAATTAGTTTGTGTAAAAGGATTATACGGACACAAAGAGAGTTAAGATTTAATAGTAAAAGTTTTCTAAGGTAAAAAGGCATGCGAATGTTAGAATTCCAGGTAAAAGGTTTAAGCAGAAATTGTTTTCACAGCTTCAATTCTATCCTGATGAACAAGTATATTGTGGCTCGATTAGCTGCTGAATAAATGTGCTTGCCAGAAAGAAATACATATGAAATTCTATGAAAAGACACTTTGAAAACTGTCAAGATCGGATTGCAACTTTTGGCCAGATAAAGAATACATCAATACCCAAGAGTGGCTCATCACAGAAGGAAGCTCAAAAAATTGTCTAAATTAAACTAAAAAACAAATTGCTGATTTTGCAAACGTTAAATTCCAAATCAAAAAAACCCAAGCCACAATTATTATAAATAGGGAAATTTAATTGAAATTCGAACGAGATCGGCTCACATTTACTTTGCATAAACGAATACGTGTAAAAAAATATTACATATTTACATTCATTTATGCTGAATGACAGTCACACTTACGTGTGAATAACAATTTGTTTCTAAATTCTTAATTTTTGTATACTCCTCAGAACGTACTTGGAATGTTTTTGTGTAAGTTTGTCTGTCAAATAGTAAATTTATTTAATATTTTAATTATTGCTGCGCGCTGCAAAACTATCGCCTTAATCTCACCCAACCGGATCCAGTTTTGAATGCTTATGAGTGGAGCCGGCTGAATGGACTCATAAATATGCAAACTAGCTGCAAGACGGATGAATACACGAGCTCCAAATGAAAGGGCAGACCAAATTGTCAAACACTTTGTATACCCTAAGCCCAAAGAAATTGGGTAGAATGGTTGTAACAGTCAAAAGAAAGCATCTCCCTCCCCTTTTAAGAAACCACAAAAGCTACTGCCCAAACTCTTCGACTTTAGAGTCGCGTCAAGCTTATCATTTTTTTTGTTTTGTTTCGATAACTTGCCCCGCGTCTCATTAATATCGCTAAATTTCGAATTTAGGGCTTGGTTTTATTAGCATATTCTCCCGTAAATGCGGCCTGAAATGTAGACAAAACACCGAACATAAAACAATATGCGTTGACTTATCTGGTTCGTGATCTGATATTGATCTTCAACTGATTCGGAAATAATATTAATTTTGTAAACTTTTGGTTAAACTAATGTTGCCTCATTCATTCAAACTTAACAATTCGATCAAAATCTATTAATTTATGCAATAATTTATGAGTTTGCGAAAATAAAAATTTGTTAAGTGGCAACTTTTAGCGTTGAAATAGCTTTCTGAAGTAGTTTTGTAGAGTTCTGTTCCACCACGAACCAAGAAACCTTAGTTCTATGATATTTGGAAAGAAGAAGAAAGAAGAAAAGCTACACTGAACCTTGCGATCTGTCCTTATAAACATTTCAATCCGTTTTCATGCATACACAGTCCCGGGCAGTCCCGACTAGCGCCTTCTGACTTGATTTACTTTAAAATACGGCGGATGAAAGAGTCTGTTCTATTCTGCACCCGTATGTTTACGTAGTTACATTAATTAGGCGTCGTTTAAGAGGTCCGTCATTGAAATCAAAGGAAAGACGGCGATATAACAACATTTTAATGCTGGACACGCTTTTGTCGATTTAGTTGATTTATCTTCTACGGAGACTTTTAAATCTCAGCAATGCCGTCCGATTAATCTGTTAGATGCTTGACTTTATATTAAGATTAATGTATGAAAACTATTATTTATTAGGAGGTGGGATTCGCGCGATAAATATTATTCATTTAAAGTAATGCAGAAACGACCCATTAGATGACGAAAATCAGATTCTCGTATAAAAACTTCTACGTATTCGCCAATTGTGCTCTGATTTCACAAACCCTGAAACTATCCCTCCACAGATTTTCATTGACATTCTCACTGTTCATTGCTGTCCAAGTGCGAATACAAGAAATTAATGCTTCACAATTTTTGTTATCCATTGTTTTACGATTTCAATACAATCCGCACTTTTGTTGATACTCACTGATACGTTCGCAGTGACTTATCGGAATGAGTTGCAGGTTGTTTTTTCCTCGTTTTTAAACAGATTTCCAATTTTAAGCGTATTTCTTTGCCATTGAAAGTTGTGGGATAGTTTTCAGATATTCTAGTTCTTTACAGTCCGTATCCGATCCCTTTACAAAATTTTGGATAAGTCCAAATTGGTGGCAATATTATGTCCCTTCACTAGAGTCACCTTGTGAACATTATGAATTACCAAAGTAAACTCTCGTTTTGACCAATCTTTCAGACAGAAAAAAGCCAATGATAACAAAAGTAACCACTTCGCAATCCAAAAACTATTCAATTCAGTTTATACTTTCTTCTGTCTGCTTATATAATATTAACAGTGCGAGGGGAAACCGAATAGTGGCTACTAATTGATAAACAAGTGTGGCTCGACTAAAGCAGACCTTTTAACAGTCGAACGTCCTTTCAAAACAAAGAAAAGCAAAAAAAACACCCCCCAATAACAACAAATATTCCGTCGAGCCGAGTCAAGGTTGCGGGCATGATCGCATGATTATCCAATGAGTTTTATAACTAAACTTGAAAATACGACAAAAGGCAGATTTGGTGCAATGGAAATAACCCATGGAAAGACGCAACGATTTCGATAAAGCTAAAATTATACAAATCAGAGCAGAACAATGCACAATGTTTGATCTATTTGCAATATCAAAATTCCCTTAAAATACCGCAAAAAAAAAATTCCATAAATTTTTCTAATTTAAAAATAGTAGTAGCAAAACCAATGAATAAACTTGAAAGAAAGCTAAAAAATTCTTAAAATTACAAAAAATAAACAATTTCTTTCTGCATATCAAAAAAATTAGGTTTGTAAAAGATACAAATCAGATAAGCTTTTTAACCTAGTCTAATTAATAAGAGAACAGCTCCAAGGACCATGATAAATGTTTAATTTATTTTAGCCATTGTTTGATATAATGAAGCTATATGAGATATATTTTGTTTTTGCAGGATATGGCTTGTTTAGTGTAGCTACTCCAACTAATATCTCACGCGTGCGTGCAAAAGTAACCAGTGCAGCGAGTCAGTTTTTTAATATCCTGAATGCATTGAAAATTTATATAAAGGGTATATTGGTTTTGTGCAAATGTATGTAACAGGCAGAAGGAGGCATAAAGTATATATATATATTCTTGAAACAACGAGCTGAAGTCTGTCTGTCCGTCCAAAACCACAAATGGTGGAAATGTAAACTTTTTGCATTTAGATTCTACTAATCAATACGCAGAACAAAATTATATATTAAGCTTTGGGTTTCTCACTATTTCTTTTTTTACCAAGCCGAAAATCAAATACTACAGACTTGTGAATTGGCTTGTAAATTTCATAACGGTCATAATTTTAATATAGAAGTAAATCAAATTTATAGTGGATGCCAACCGCAGCTACCGAATAAAGTATGTGCTTGTTTTTGTGTGTGTGGCAATGGAAAGGGAAAAGTGATCCAAATTTTTGTAAAGACAGATCGCAGGGTTCAGGGTATCTCCTTGTCGGGTGGTCCCGATTAGAGCCTTCTTTCTTATGGGCGAAAATGTTGCTATCGATCTTTAAAGGAGTTAAACATTTATCTACCTTTCAAATATAGTGAATCTAGCTTTAAAACAGTGCGAGATAAATATTTGTATAGTTTGCGGGGGCGAGAGGGGAAGTTGTCGGAAAATTGTTCTCTGTGACGTTCGGGGGAGCTTGGCAGTAATATATATCCCAAATTTTCTGACACCAGGTGAGGGGAGATATTGGTATTTCCGATTTCTAAGATCGGAGCGCTGAAGGGGCGTTCTAGAGAACGTGGCTGGGATGTAAATGTCGAGCTCTTTGGGGGAGATCCCGAGCTATCACCGAGTTAGCTCGGAAATGCGAGAAATATTCACGCTTTATCGATTTAATATTTGAAGTGTTTCTATTTGTAGCCAGCCTCCCAGTGGGCGTGGCACAAAAATCTAAACACTTTGTCTGAAGAGGATAACTAAAAGTATTTCTATCTGCAATTGCAACGAAAAAAGACAGAAATTTGAAAAACCCAATATACTAGTTACACTTCGTCAACGAGTATAAAAATGCATATGCATTTATGCATGTATGTTATGTGTTTCAGGGTATCTCATAGTCGGGCGCTGCCGACTAGTGCAGTCTTCGTTATTTTCATTTTGAAGCACGCAGAGTTCTGCTCGTTTGGCTTCCTTTTATAGATTTTTTATGTGAGTAAAAAGGCGCGCAGCTTGGGGCGTGCACCCGAAAGTGGGTGAGTTTGGATGAATGCTATTTTTATTATTTTTTTTAAAAGGATGCTCGATTCGGGAACTGTATTAATGTTGCAGTTATTTGCAGTTCATTTGTGTCAAACGGAATGTTAATGAAATGCTTGCAAAAGAGAAATAGTTATGGAATGTACAAAAACCTCAAACTCACAGATATCCCATGTACTCGTGAATATATCCATATATATATAAATACAAATCAACAAGCCGCAATATATGAATTCCTAGTGGATAATAAACTACAGCAGAGTTTATTTGAACACCTGTATTTATTTAAAACAACCATCCACACACACACGTATTTATAACAAATTCAAACGCAATTGATAGTGAAGAATCGACACACACACACACACATATACATACACATATCTATTGATCGTGTTCCTCTATGAATGAATGTTTACCGATCGCTTCTCCGTCCGAGAGGCCCGCCTATGCAAATGCAAATGGCTTGACCATTATAGGAGTGGCTCCGGCTGTGGATCCATCTGTTTTATTGCCGCGCACAATTATTTGTTAATGAATTATGTAATTAGTATCCGAATCGCTGTGACAAAGGAAGCTACAAGCTTGTTGATCAAAACAATTAACAGAGCCAAGAAAAATCTCACAGCTCTCACATCACTCTCTCTCTCTCTCTCTCTCTCTGGCACTGATCGAAAGTCTTCTCTGGAGAGACGGTTCGAGCGCAATCTAACAAATATGGGTGCATCACCCAGGTGAGCCAGGTAACATGAGCCTATAGGCATTCAAATTAGTGCTTCTATCAACAAACAAGAACGTTACAATCGGGAGTCACCGACTGCGTTATACTCGATCTCATAAGAATAACTTGCAACACTCGAAAACTGTACTACGGTATCTCTAGAACTGATCAGTTCTACCATACAATGGAACTTCAAGTTCTAAAATGAAGGAGTAGAGGTGACTGGAATATGACTAGTAGAGGTGACTGGGATAACCAGGTTGCAATCTTTTGGGGAGGTCGCATTACTCTCCTCCACATTACAAATTTGGTGACTAAATTTCAGCTTTCGTTTACATTGAAAAATGTTTTTTCTGGTATTTGATGGAGCTTAGAAATAATTTTTATTTAAAATATAGCAATCTCAGCTCAAAAATGGTGGCGGGGGCACTGCGAGGCGTTCCGGTGGGTGTGGAAGTGGTCTCCATGTATATAACAAACTTTAATGATTCTAGCTTTAAAATTGAGGGGAATATATACCTTTTATCGAATAAATATATCAGATTTTTGGTTATTAAACGGGTTATGGGTGCTATTTGAGGACAAACAAATTTTTGTGTTTTTTCTTCTTTTTAAATATTCAAGGCCTGGTAGCTACCGACTAGGCGATTGTTATGTAATACATTGCACCCCATTAAAGTTAAGTATATATATTCTTGATAAGAACTACGAGCCGAGTTGATTTAACTCCGTCCGCCCGCTTGTTTGAATGAACGCAGCGATCTTGGAAATGAATAAAGCTAAGCTTTTCGACTTTCGATTCTCCTTTTTATTATTTAATATCTTCCCTCGCTTCATTAACATTGAGAACTTTTGGCTTATCTTGGAGACTATAAGAGCTAAAGGCACAATATTGAATGTCGCCCCAAATATCTTTTAGTAAGACCTACAAATTTTGTTACGATTATTCTTTTAGTTTAGTGGCTACGAAGTGCATTTGTGTATGTGTGTGAGTACATATGTGAATGTGTGTATGAATGCAAGGGGCTGAAATGTTTGTTTGGGGTATCTCCTAGTCGGTCGCTCCCGACTCGGGCTTTCCCCCTACTTTTTTTATTGATCAATTACTATTTTCTTTCAATTTAAATAGAATGTCTGTCTACAAGCGAGTGTCAAACATATAGTGTATATAAAATTACATAAATAATTACAGATACATAATTATATATTAAAAATCTATATCGAGTATATATATATATACTATCAAATATATATATTATCAAATGCTAAAAGCAGAAAAGAATTATAAACATTTCCAACAACATAACGTTATTAAATTATAAATATGATTCAATTTAATGTCTTGAGGAGTTTTCAAAATAAATATGCAAAAAGAAAAATTAAAATTGTAATACTGGGAGATCAGTAGGGTGGTTTCTCAGGAGCCTTCGTTTAGCCCTCATTCGCGGTCTTTGGTCGTTTCCGGCTAGTCTGTCTGAGTTTGATTACATGATAAACCGCTTGCTGGTTTCTTATGTCACCAAAATATAGAACACTTTGGTCTTTTGTGATTTCACTCAACAACTTTCACTTTTCTCAGAAATTTGGGCTGAATAATGATGTCCTTTCGGATTGTGTGGGTAACCGAAGCGTGTTGTTTCGTACACGCACTGATTTCTAGCTAGGACGACTATGTTATCAGTGGAAAAAGGATGTCTAGCTGATCCTCGATGCAAATTTCGAAAGGCGGTGAGCAGAACGTGGGTCTGCATGCTATATAGAGTTTGGGCCAAGAAGAGTGCCGTGAGGCATCCAAAAAGATTTCGCTGATTTTATAAAGCACATCCAAATCAAATTACCAACAAGCGCCAATTACAAATAACAATTAAGACAGAGAAATAACAAAACTGTAAATATTCATTTTTCATATTAAGCCAAATTCAGTTAGTGGCTCATAAAGTGTGAGATATGCCAAAAAGAACTGACTTCCAAGAGCCAAAAAATATTGACACAAACTTAATCTGCTTATGGTCAACGGGCACGTAAAAAGGCCAAGTTTACCTTTGAGGTCAACTGACCTGGCTGCTAGTGATGCTGGCCAAGAAATGGTATAAATACTTTTTACTTCTGCTTTTTACATTTACACAAAACCATTTTTAATGCGTTCAGGCTATAAAATTCCATTCTGTCAACTGATTTGAATTTTCTTACAGTTAACAAAAGTTGGTTAAAGCAATGCCTTTCTACAGTTATGCACAAGGAAACAGTTCTATGAATATAAACAAATTATAATAATAACACAATAATTTTATAATTATATATAGATAAAACAAAGAGATGCCCTAAACCCAGTCCTGATGCATTCTTGCATACATAAATGGACTTAGAAGGACACAGCTAAATCGACTTGGCTGTTGATCTTGATTACGAAAATATCCTGCCTGTTACAAGACTATAAACTATTTCCACCCATTTTCAATGTGTTCAGGGTACAAGAAACATTTTGCCTTTACGTGATCCCAATTGACACCTTAGCTGCAAGTGGTTCATCATAGACACCAACCGTTTAGTTTCAATTTTCGGTATCTTATCTAATAACTTAACCCAACTAAACTAACAATGGTTTATGTCTTGTGTGAAACAAATTTAACCGATTTCTGTGTCTGCAGGCCGCTTCTTAGAGAACAATGAAATTAGCAATTTAAGAAATTACCCTTATTTATTAGAGAAGTTCAAATATGTGAAACACTTTCTAGAAAAACTGTATTTCAGCCAGAGAACTTGCGGGCAGACGAACAGCTAGACGGACATTGCACAAAGCTAAACCTCTCTTTAAATTTGTATACTCGATTCAGATTCGCGTATATATTGCAAGCTCATACCAGTGATTTGATTCAAATATATTCAAAATCGGTTATTTATTGTTTATTTATATGATTTTATATGTATCTTAAAACGGACCACGATTATAAAAACTGCAATCTTTAAATTTAGTAAATGCATTTATATATATGTATATATTCGTAATAACAGTCAAGTTACTGTATTTTTTGCTCCAATGGCAATCTGCATTCTAACAGCCATCGAGAACACCCACCGAATCATCAACTTTTCTAAATGAGCAAATTTACTCCTGCGTACATGCATGTGTATATATATATATAGAAATCGACACGTGTGTGTGTGTATCTCTTATGGTGTATGTGAAAAGTCATGTGTGTATAATGAATAAAAAAATAGATCTATATACTCATCACCGAGTATATATGCAAGAGTACATATATGTATGTATGTATGTATGTATGTACAAGCTTGTGCACATACGTAATATGTACACAAACATACATAATTGCGAAGGAGTTAAAAAGGCTTGCTCGTTAGTCAAAAACGAAGCGAACCAACGACTTTGCTCTCCTCCTTTGTCACCTCCCTCTTCGACGGTATTTTTTCTTTTTTTTATGCTGGAGGCTGGCAATACAGCTGTTGGTTGCTGAAGCTCCCAGTCGCGCGCGCGTGTGTGTGTGTGTGTGTTGTACATATGCTTGCATATGTGCACATATAAACCTTTACACACATACATACACAGTAACGAACAGTGTGAGCGTGTTGCCCAAAGGGGTTTTTCTTTACCTTCTGCCGTGCGTGTTTTATTCATTTATATTTAAAAGCGTAAACGCAGACGCGGGTTTTCGTTCTTTTCATTCTTCTTTGGTTTTGAGTGTCACTTTTTTTTCCACTGAAATGAGAATGTAGCTCTACATACATGACATATGTATGCATACACACACACACACACACATACATACATACACACACACCCGCAGATATAGGCACACTTGTATTGAATCTGTGTGTGGATGGGATGGCTGTGGCTCCATTTTCGCTAATAAATGTATGTATGTATGTATGTGTATGCGTACATGCATATATTTACATATATATATATATAAAAGTATGAAAGTGCACACACACATACATACATACATACACACACATATTTCTTAAGGGTGGAGCAATGTACGCCGGGCTTTGTGTGGACCGCACTAAAATAAATAAAATGGAGTTTGGTGACGAATTCGCAACATTTCTGCTTGACTATTGTAAATCAAATTAACTTTGATATTGAATTTAATAAATACAAACGAGCAGTCAAACACACACAACTTAAATACATGCACAACTCGAATATATCATTCGGAAGTGGATCCCAGAGACCCCAACACAAATTTTGATAAAATCTTCAAAGGAACAGCTAATTTAGAATACAACTAAGAACGATTATTTATAGTCAAAAAACTGGAATGCACAATGCTAAAAACATCTTCAAATATTCAAAAATGGATTCAATAAATTTGCAGATGCGGAGATGAAAGGATATCATCTGTAGTCTGTATCTTTACCATCAATTTGAGGGGAAAAACAGTAGAATATTTTTACGCTCTATATATTTATCTATTATTTTCACTTTGTGATCGAGTTAAGAAACATGTATCTTTTGGGTGCCGAACATAATATAATTTTGCATAAATAAAGCAGATTTCTTAAGTTAATATTTTGACCGATTGTTTCCATCGGATATTACATAATAGTCCCGTATTGCTGACATAAACTTGGTTTTCGATAGATCATATAGATAGATATTGCTGTGGATAAAACTTAAGTAAAGCAAAAGCTTTGCTCATAAAACAATCTGCTTTAAGGGACTTTATGCCATTCCATTTTACGTAACTTTGCTTGTGTCCGGAATGCTGTGACTTTTAGCATTGTTTTTTTACATTTTCGAAACAGAAAGTAACTAAAACTAACCAACTAAAACCATATTGAAACAAGTAAGATTGTCTAAGTCGGAAGCATCCAATTCGGCGATACCCTTAAGCCAGAATTTTACCATACGATTTGCTGAATAACATTCTGTGTTTCTTGGCCAATCATGATTATTTTTTCGCAACAGATTCTTTAACTGCTCGTTTAATAAAATGTGTACTTTCTATTGTATTCTGTGTTGCTATTCCTCATAATCTTCGAAAATAAATAAGAATTAAAGTTAAATATTTCTTATCAGTTTGAGAAAATATTTAAACGTATTAACAAAAAAACGTATATTCGAAAAGCTTTTTTGGTTTCCAAATTCAAAGCGTTAATAAAGACGGCTAAATCGAGTCGGATGTTGATCCTGATCAAAATACGTATGTTTTTACTCGTTCACAGCTTAAGTCAAAAACGGTTTAATCGAAAACGTTTATTTTGGAAATTGAAAACTAAGGTTCCAATCTTTGGGAGAGGTATCCAACAATCTAAATATATTTGCCACGCTCCTCCATTAATCTTTCTTCAAATTTGAAGTCTCTCGTTGTAAAAGCATTACCAATATTAACAGAAAGACGGACATTCAGAAGGCCAAAATACTTTATTCACTTAGTGAACGAATATAAACATGGGATACTGCTCTAGTCAAAAACCCCCGACTTGGAAATACACTGACGCTTAAACACAAATATATATAATACAAATATACACATTCACCGCAGTGCTGCAAATTCACTTGTAAAAGTTCTTTGATTTTAGTATTTAATTAAACAAACTGTAAGAATTGTTGGACATTTAAAAACAAAACATGGAAAGGTCTAAATTCGAAAAGTTCATATCTAAAGCTTTTGGAGTTTCCGTGTTCATATAGACGGACGGAAGGACGAACGCACATGGCTAGATCGTCTCCGATGTAAATCTTGATCAAAAGTATATATACTTTATGGGATGTTGTGGCACCGACTAGACACACACTAATGGACTCAACCATCCTAATTATTTACTGAACTCTTTTTGTAAATTGTGTGGTGCCAATTGATTTGGGGCTTAATAACGAAAGCTGTATTAAATAAATTGTGCTGTGTATTATGTATATATGTATGTGAACTGAGAAGGACCATTACCTATTTTTCCCATTTTCAATAACTTCAGTGTATAATAACAAGAAGTGTGCTCTAGAAATCCTACAAGCTGTTGTCTGTAGGGAGCGCGGACTCTAAACTTATAGGCCAAATGTGAAGTTCCCAAATTTTTCAGGACTTAACAAAGTCATTAAAATCTGGGCACAAACCAAAGTGTCAGTTTGTAGTATTTGAATTGAGCTCTTTTTATTCCCTGAACTAATTGAAAACAGGTGAAAGGGAAATCATTTTGTGTAAATATTTGAAGCGAACAGAAGGAGGCATCTCCGACCCCATTAAGCATATATATTCTTGATCAGGACAAACAGCTGAGTCGATTCAGCCATTGCCAGCCGTCTTCATAAACGCATCGTTCGCGGAAACTGTAAATGCCAAAGGCAGCATCTTTTCGAACTTTTCGCGCAGATCAAGTGATCGATAACTCATACCGATAAAAATCTACAACATCCTTTAAGTTCTTTATGTCGAGTTTGATAGACCAAATTTGATTCAAACCAATAGCACTTAAAGAATCTATCTATGCAAAAAGTTTCATCACGATTGATGAAAAAATGCAGACGACTTGTAATAAAATTGAACAAATTTCATAAGCAAAGCAGCAGAAAGCACAAGCAATGAACGCACAAACAGTGCATACACACATATGTGTGTATGGGCTTAAGTGTGGGTAGTGATAGCGCGCAGCTGGGCTTAGAGTATCTGCTAGTCGGGTAGTATCTAAAATCTCAAATATGTTTAATGATTATTTTGCATATTCTCTACTAGAACATATTAAACTTAATTTAGTATCTCTATCCTTTAAAGTTTCTGAAATCTGATAAAAACAAACATCAAGTCAACCAATCAATAAATATTTCATGTCAATATCTGCGTTTTGAGTATATCACGAACACCAAATTGAACATGCAAAATTTAACAAATTTAAATAATAAAATATTCAAGATTTATTGGTTAATTCAATTATATTTCAATCGAACTATAAATGTTGAGGATATTCAGAAATAAATGTGAAGAGTGCAGAAAGCAGCCAATGACTCAAATTCGCAGCTTTTTAAGCATTATTTATTTTTTTTTACACCCTGAACCCATTTCAACTGTGAAAAAAATGTAAAATTGCTTTTTTTACGAATTAAGACTCTTCCATTATTTCATATGATCAAAACCTCTATTTTTGTAAAGTCGATTAAAATCTACAACTACCTAAATTTTTGTAAAGTTTATTTCTTTTTTCTATTTCTTGTTTATTTCTTATTATTTCTTGTTCTCTTGTTTCGTTCTGTATTATTTCTTGTTTATTCTTATATATTTTAATATATACCATTTATTGTTTAAAGTTTATTTCAGATTGGCTTCACATGAATACAAATTTATACTATATATATTTATTTTTAAATTAATTTCTTATTGTTTATTACCTATTATTTCTTATTTATTTCTTATTGTTTTAAGATTATTTCAGATTGGCTTACATGTTTTTTCGAAAATACTACAGCAATAAACCATAAACAATTGTTTGCTAAAATTTTTCGAAAAAATGCTCGATTTAAATATATTCTTTATTTGGTATTTTAATTTGTACAAGCTGCATAATATAGCTTTTAACATAATTTTTGTCTAAGTTAAAGAAAAAATCGCCAAGTCCAAATTCTATAGTGTTATAAAGAATATATTTAAATCAAAAAGGAAAAATGCTCAGCAACATAAAATTCGCATGGTTACATTTTACGAATTTGTCAAGACAATTATCAGAAAACACTACAGTTGAGTTAAAGTTTGGTTTTTTAAGTTTGAGTAGACCATAAATCACGTTTATGTCTTATTATCGATATCCGATATCGATAGTAGGGAAACAGAACAACGAGGGTCAGGATGAGAAGTCCATCCAAGCCTGTATAAGTGAAGTACTGCCTTAATCCAAAGGCTCAGGTAACTCAATTTACAATATTTGTAATTATTTGATTTCTTATTTTGCATAATTGTTGAATAGATCCAGAAAAAGGGATTATCGATAATTATGCATTGGAAATATTCAAATCAGGACAAAAAAGAACCAATTACTGACTTAATATGTGTTTTTTAACTCTTTTTCTTATTAAAAACAAGACCAAGTACTAATCATATATGAGAAAAAGGCATATATCTACATATATGTATGTACTGAATGGGAATATATATAACAAAGACTAGACAACTAACGGGCAGAAGAGTGCACAAACAAACAGACAAACGTACAAACAACATCCGACGGTAGTTATAGTTAAATAATGAACGATGATTGTCATTGCCCGGACTACTCCCACATTAGATAGAGTACAAGCGGAGTCAGGCGCATGCAGAGGCGCTCACGTTCTCGCACGAGAGGAAAGGCGCATTGGTGCTTTGTTTTATGGCATCTCTTGTCTCGTTCGCGCCTAATTACCACTCTGCGTGGCAATAATTACCCATTACGAAACTCTCTCGGTTATTGCACTCTCTTGTTCTCGTTCTCTTAGCTTCGCTCTTTTTCTCTCTCTTTTGTTTTTTGTTGTTTTGTTGGTCTACCTGCCCCAGAGTAAAATTCCGGTTTCTCTCTGCTGGTTTTCTTGCTCGCTCTCGTAAGCCGAATGTCGCTCGGCGAGAGAGAGAGAGAGAGAGAGAGAGACGTGCGTGCGAGACCGTCGCTCTTTTGGGGTGAAAAAGTATCTCAAAGATACAAACAAGTGAAGATACAGATACAATTGGTAGTATGAAATCGACGGTGGAAGCGGCTAGGTTCACGTCATCGAGGTACAGCGGATAGTGCAACAGCGGATTAAACAATAACACACAATAAAACTAACAAAAGAAACACAAACTAAACTTAAACGAAAATGAAATCAAACAATTTCAACAAATAAATAACTGATAAAGCGACCCTCGTACGAAAAAAAGCAAAGAAAATAAAAACACGGCAACGAAACTGCGCATTTGTGTTTTTAAAATTCGACCAAAATTCAATTATTAACGTCTTTTTTATGAGTTTCGATTGATTGCATTCGAACGTTTAAATATGAATCTAACGTGATAATCTGTGATTCTGTGCAAATAATTTAATTTTGAATTATATACAACAAAATACAACTAAATGATTACCGCTAAATTAAATAACATGACACGATAAACCAGCTAAACAAAAATGTGATTTATTCTTGATCAAATATGCAATGTGTACAGATATGACTTGAATGAAGTTTCTATGTATATACATATATACATGTTATATATGTGTTTCCTGTTTCCGGATTATCAGTGCATTCAATATATAACAACAAAATGTTCATGAATCAAACAACTACGCTCAGATCATAGATGATCTGATCTGATCTGAAAAATCAAGAAAAGTACTTCTTGTAGTGTAGTGTCATCGCTTAATATGATATATTAATTTTATGTACAATCAAAATCGAAATTAACAAACATATCTTATATAAAGTACAGAACAAAAAGAGATAGCATTAAGCATATTCAACCGAAAGGGCAAGCAACAGAGACTCGGGAAAAATTTGTTAATTGCATTGAAAACTGAGAGTATGCACATACAAACACGCATACATACATACGTATGTACTGAATACTGAAATCAGAGACAGTGCAAGTTAAAAAAGTAGGTGTAGGAGTGGTTGTGAGAGTGAGAGAGATGATGCGCAATAAAAGGGGTGAGAGAGCGCATTAATGCAGATGTGCTCTTAACAAATAATAAGGCACGTGGTCCACGAGAGTCGAAGTAGACATGCAAAATTTTTGAATATATACATACAATACATTTACATACGTGTGTGTGTGTGTGTGTGTACGTGTGCGCGCTCGTGTGCGTACATGAAAAAGAGACAACTGTCTCACTCGTTATAACCAACAACTAGGAGTAAAAGTGTTGATATTAAAAATGCAAAAAGCACAAGTTGGCAAATTAAATCGGCGGGCGTAACGAGCGAACCTGCACTATCTAGCCTCTCTTTCCTGCCCGCCCATAAAATTCAGAGACGTGCTTATTGTGTGTATGTATGTGTGTATGTGTGTATGAATTTGCCTACATATGTACATCAATAAATTCACATAAGCATATGCACACGCATAAATATATACAGATTTATTGTGAATACATACATGTTTAATGTGTGTATATTTGGTTGGATATATACCACTATATGCATGCATATATATACGTTTTTGCAAATCTTACTCGATTTTCATTTTGTTTGTTTTGTATACAGCGAAAGCTCAGCTACGTTTCCAGCGATTTTCAGCTTAAATTATTTCATGTTGCTAACTAAAACCAAATATCAAACAAAAACAACAACAACAATAGTGATTAATTTTGTGGGCGTGGCCGCTATTTATCGTCGCGATCTTTTGGAAAAGCTCGTCTGAAAATTTGATGACTCTAAAATAGCGAGAGATATGGATTTTAACGGTTTATCCGCTCTAAGATAAAAAGTTATTATAAATTTCACAGTTTCTAAATCCCCTTAGTAGACGTAGCCAAACAATCTGAATATTATCTGACGAGCACAAATTCTTAATGTCAATTCTGTAGCTTTATTAGCGGCGGTAAAAATTGCATTCATATAATCAGACGAACACTGCACAAATCCAATATACTCTTTTCACATCGTGATCAAGTAAAACTAAATAACAATACTCAGGAAAAAGCATACATTTATTTATTGCTAAAATCCTAATTCCTAAAACTCGCATATTGCAATTTGTTTTTAAGATTTCTTGTTCTGTTTGGTGTGTTTGGTTTTTTGTCCCTGAAAATCAGCTATCCGTTAGTAGAGCTTTCACTGTATACAAACGAGAAACAAAAAGGTTTCTGTTTCTGGTTCACTCCAGAATTTTGCATTCACCCTTAAAAGATTTACATTTGCTTTTAAGAAATTAAAATTTATTCGCTTCGGCATCGATTGTTCAATGTTATTTGTATGTGAACTTCAAGGCATATATATATATATATATTTGTATATATCTACATATTACCGCGCACTCACACACACACACGCATACATGTGTATTGTGTTTATAAACTTATAGAAAACAACCTGCGAACTGCTGCGAACTTTCTGTGTATGCTTGTTTAGGCTTAGACGGCTGATTTCTCTGCAGGTCACCTGTCACTGGTCACGGCAATTACACCCTCACCCTCATGGCTTCACCTCACAGTCACCACCACCTACCCCTACCCCTACCCTCATTCCCATTCTCGACCCGTCATTTCGCTGGTCTGCGTTCGGGCTTCTGTGCTTAATTTCGGTTTCGCTTTCGATGATGTCGCGATCTCACCCCCGTTCGTGTCGTGCATGCACCGTGTTCCGCTCGGTCCCTCTAAATACGTATACGTATATATTGTATATATATATGTAGGTAGGGAACCGGAAGCGGACCGATTGGTTTGCCGGTTGTAAAAAGGACGCTGAAATGTGAATTGCGATTTTATGCGATCAATCAAGAAAGAAAGATGTTTTTGACAAACGAAAACGCACACACACACACCAACATGTGTGTGTGCGTGTAAATATGCAATATTATTATTATCATTTGTTGTTCCAGGTGCAATCCAGTTTGAACTCTTCACGCTACACGCTCGATTCAAAGTTCCTATAAAATTTAAGCTTAAAATTAAAAACAGTACAAACACAAAATTAATTATAAAAAACAAACAATAAAAAAAATAATAATAAATACACAAAAAAATTATAATTTAATTAGAATATAAATCAGCTATCTTGAAAAGAACATAAAATAATCGGTATGTAAACTGTAAATCTAAAAGCACAGCTGGGATTAGAATCGGCGAGAAGAAGTTTGCGAGCTGCTCTTATGAGACTCAGGCGACACCGAATTAAATGCACAACTCAAGCAAATTTGGTAAGTAACTGTACCGTTATAATCAGTAAATCAAAAATGAGATTTATATATGATTGTATAGCTACTCATATATGTAGATATCACCCGATATACTTCTAATTTTGGCCACACAACAGCTTTGACACAGAACTCAAATTTTGGCAATAAATAGATCGATCTTTATCACGATATATAAAACACAGTTTGTTCCTAATAACCTATATAATAAAGCAGTTCTTTCGAACCCATTGCTTCATATTTATGCTCTACCTTCTGAATGATTGAATGTAATTTTTATTGAATATTTATTCAATTTATCCCCAAATTGTAAAGTTAATTCAAAATTATTTATTCTTTCTATATACATGTATATATATATATGTACATAGTATATAGGCTATGTAATATATTTTAAAATTAATTGAAATATAAAATTCTTAGTTATCAATTTCAACCGAGTATTTTCTGATTCTGATTTTTGTTCTGATTTTTACTGTGTGTTCAATTGAATATCAATGAATCAATTTTATGTTTGTAATTCATCAATTCTACTTTGCCCTATTTAGATCAGATAGACATATCAAATTTCTTTTAAAAATCAGTAGTATTAATAGTGCAGAATAGGTCCTTTGGGTGTAAATTTGTTGCTTTAACCCCCGCAATCCAATACTATTTTATTTGAGTGAACGCAACTTATTTATAAAACTATCTATTTCTTGAATATAGTTGTGAGAAAGTTGATAAATATATTTTAAATTGTGTACTTATTTGATTGCTTTAATACACTATGAAAGGGTATAAAAATTCTGTCGAAACAAGTGTAAGGCTTAAATGGGAACATCAGAAATGGTCTCTGATATATATTCTTATACAGTATTAACAGACAATTTTATATAGGTTCGTATGTTGCTTCAGATAGTTAATGCATGGGCCCGCCTAGAAGTTACCCTGAACCCTGGAATCAGTCGTAATAAACATTTCAATTCCATTGCATTCATTTGTGCATACACACACACACAAAAACACACACACACACACACCGAAGCAAAATATTTGCATTGCGATTTGATACTTGGGAAAATTGGGGGGAAGGAAAAACGAAAAGTTAAATATATTTGAAAATGTAGAAAATAGTTTTGTGTATGGAAAGGAAACTTTAAAACCGAAAAGTTTTTGTCTTTAGATTGTGCGTTTATACAGACGAACCTGGTTTAATCATCTCATAAACTTTATAACGATTGTGATGATGATTTCTGCCTGCTTAAATACATTTTCAATAATTATTATTATTATTAGATAATATATCTTTTATACAATTATTATTTTTTGTATTTCAAGAGATTAAATCATTAGTAAGCACTGTCAAAACAATGTAGAATATATATACATATGGGTATATTTTTCAGATATGTAGATATGTACATATCAAATCATGTATATAATATCATGTATATGGAGGTAAGCTTGGATAAATAGTCTGGTTGCCAGCGCGTAAGCGTAGCCAATTAAAAAAGAGTTTTGACCATTGGCGCCAAAAGTGTAAAGCACCCTTTTTTCTTCAACGACGAGATAATTAATACCGAGCACTAATTAGCCAATGACGGGGCAGTTGGAGTACTGTGTTTTTGTTGTGTTCGTTCGGGTATTCTTTTTGGCGAGACCGAGCGCGCTTGATTTCAGAGTTATTAAGCAGACCTCTCACTCTCGATGCTCCCGCAAATGATGATGGTGATGATGACGTTCAGAGAATTAAAGAGAGCGCGCGCTTGGTGTTTGTTTCACGCTGACGCTCTTCCAGCTTTTGCGTACTGATGATGCTGGGAGAGTCGCTCGGTACCCCCATTCGCAACAGAAGAGCAAAGCAACACAGTGCGGCAAAACGCCAACGCGCGACTTGATTGGTTGTCGCTTGTCGGGCGGGCCCCCTACCAGCTATCTCCCATACCCACGCCATCAGCCTCAGCCTCACCCTCACCCTTACCGTTACCCATCTCCCCCATTGCCTTCTATCGCCGGTGTTGCCGCTGTCACTACTGCTGCTCTCATGTTCATGTGTTTTGTATGATTGCGCTTTGGTTTGCGCTTCGCTTTGCATTGCCTACTACACAAGCATACATACGAACGAACATACATACGAACACTTACTTCGGCTTTTGCTGCTCTTCGTACCACCTTCATTCGCTCAAAATACACTGTTGTTGTTGTTGCTGCGGCGCTCTTTGCGCGTGTGTTTCTCGTATGTGTGTGTGTGTGCTGGTTCGTTCGTGTGATGCCCGCGAGAGTGGTAATGTGTTTGTATCGCAAGTTAATTGCTCCTTTTCGCCCGCACACCACCCGGCGACCCCGTCCATCCAGTTAGTTACATGGTTGATTGTCGTCTACTCTTGTTACTGGCTGAACATCAAACACTGTGATTCGTTATCGCCCCGAAAGGGAGGAACACACTGAGACTAATTATAAGAGCAAGCAATTAACCAACAGAATATAACTGAATAAGTACATATGTGTTGTGTTGCGCGAGCATGTTTGCACTTGCTCGTTTTATGTATATAGAAATACACACACACACACACACACGTATCAGTCAGCATGTGTAGTTGGTTGGGTTTCTTCTTCGATTTTGGCATACAGCGTGTCGTGCAGCCAATTAAAACAAAGCTCAACACAGAGATCCGCACAGTCCGTCCGCAGACTCTCGCAATCTGAGCCGATTCCAACATATACAAATTCCTGCCATTGTTTTTGCTTCTGCATTGCATTCAGTATCCTCCAACTGTTTTAATTGGCGCTGTGGGTGTGGCCGAATAAAGAAAAATTTACATACAGCACACATACTTATACGTACGTACGTACGTGTGTATAAGTATGTGTGCATTTACTCTCATATGTAGTACATGTACACCAGCAGCAGTCTCGGGCCAGACGTCAGGCATTTCTTACGAGAAGCCAGCTCTCCCGCTAACCCAGGCATGTAAATGGAAATCAACAAACAAGGAAGTGGTAGGAAAAAATCGATAGCGCTGAACAACGAAATTAAAATACAAAAAAATATATATATGTATAGGTCTGTGTGTGTGTGTGTGTGTGTGTGTGTGTGTATACAAAAAGAAAACGACAAAATAAAAAAAGCTTCTTTTAACGAAAATTTTGTTGAATGGTGGCTGCGTGGGCTTCTGCGTCTGTGTGTGTGTGTGTGTGTGTGAAGGTGTGTATGCGATTATATATATGTGTGTGTGTGTATTTACATATGCATGTACACATACAAATGTATGTATATTTATGTAGAAATGTGTGTAAATGAACAAGACGAAGCGTCTGCCACAAAAATTCTTGTAGAAAAATTTCCCCCCACAAAAAAATTTCCCCCCACAAATGAAAAATTTACGGTGGACAATTTTTTGTAGTTAAGTGCGACAGGAGTATGTTTATACGAACATATGACGACAGGGTCCTGAAAGGTAATGTCATGCACACACACACACACACACACACACACACACATACGTATGTAAATTATCACAAATTTGCGTATAAAAGTAAGCAATTGAATTCAATTTTTTGGCTTTTTTTAATGATGATAAACGAGATAAAAGAATATGTATAATATATATGTATGTATTGAAAGGTGAATGCAATTAATGTCGATTTCGGCAATGCACCTGCATTATCCTGCCGTCGCCAGGACGTAACTCACAATACAAGCAAGCGACAGTAATAATAATAGTAAACGTAAAATTCCAACCTCGAACCCACACACACACATACAAACAGGGATTACGAATAAGAAGTATAAGTAGAAACAAAAAAGGAAAATCTCCTGGGGGTGTGGGGGGGAGTAGACAGCAGGAGTGTGGGTGTCGACAATGTTGAGGGGAAGTTGGCTGATTCTAAAGTAAGATGAAAATGTGTGTACGCAAAATAAGAAATCAGAGCGAAAGGAAATATGTATATGGCAGAAGAAGCAAAAAAATGTAACCGAAAGCAACAAAAAAAAAAAAAACACAAAAAAAATAGAAGAAGAGGAATGGTAAACAGACGCGACGCGCGTGTAATTGTGTACTTTATGCTCCTGAGCGCGGGCTTGGGACTCGGACCCGGACTCCGGCTCATTCACCCTGGCTGTCGCTTTCGCTGTCCCTTTCCAGCGCCAACGACTAGCTCCTTGGCGCAGAATAACACACTAACAGCAACACCCACAATCGGCCGAAACAGCGTCTGAGAGGGGATGGTGGCGGTGGTGGTGGTTACGGTGACGTTGCCATAGAAGACGTCGACGCAAGGCGAAGAGCATAACAAAGTGTGCGAGAGAGAGAGAGAGCGCAAGTAGTAGTAGTCGCCGCCGCAAGTAGTATAAGTCGGCGCAGTCAGCGCATTATGTATAAATTATTTATTTACATTATATTTATGTCCGCACTGTTGGTGTTGCGGAGTAGGCAGGAAGAAGAAGAGGAATCGTGCGGCGTTGTCGACGCGACGCCGGGTGCCTGTTGGGCTGTTGGGGCTGCCACAGTGTCTCCTGCTTCAAAAAAACAACAAGCTGCTGCTGCTGTGTGTGTGTGTGTGTATGTGTGTGTGTGTGTGAGCAATTACAATACAGTATAACAAAATGAAATGAAAACAAGTAAGAACGTTGCAGTCGGGCGTTACCGACTGCGTTATACTCGTTCACGTTCGTAAATATTGATATTTTAAAAAATTTCGGTATTTTG